>JAJOZX010013219.1:0-97601 GCA_023014485.1 Bathynomus jamesi
AACAAGTGTTTGGGATGGCCATGGGCACCCCTTATCGCCCCTCCTCTCCAATATTTATATGAAGTTTTTCGAAATTACTTACATTCCGAGAATCCTGGGGGTTGGCATCCCTTGGTTGCGGTACGTCGCGATATTTTGTGTATCTGGCCCATGAATCGTGACCTGGATAACTTCCTCCTTCAGTTAAATGATCAAGTCCCCTCCATTAAGTTTACTTTAGAAGTGGAACAAGACAAGTCAATCCCATTTTTGGATGTGCGTGTACATAGGGAAAGCCCAGGTTTTAAGTTTAGTATCTATCGGAAAACAACAAACACTTGTCCTACGTACACTTTTACTCGGGACATGACACCCCCACTAAGAAGGCCATCTTTTCATCAATGTTTCTCCGCGCCCTTAGGATCGCCAGTCCGGAATACATCGATGCCGAATTGGAAAAAATCACGGTATTGGAAGTGATCTGTGTTACCCATCTGCGTTTATGGAATCTTGTCTCAACAAGGCAAACGAACTTTCTATCGTGTCAATAATAACACTCGTACTTTGTCAAAAATATTTTAGTACTTCCATTTTTCCCGGGCTTTTTAGGCATTGCTAATGTACTTAAACTTTTGGATATTAATGTAGTATTTTCATATAACAATATTGTGAAAATATCATAGTGAAAAATAGCCCTACCAATAATTCAGGCATTATCTATAAAATTGGGTGTAACAATGTGATTCCTTTTACTAGGTCAGACGGGAAAGGATTTGCACACACGTATAAACAGCATCAATATTCCGTCAGAACAGGACAGTTGTCCAGTGCTCTTTTTGTCCATTTGTCAGAGTTATCCCACTGTATTGATTGGAATAATGCTTCAGTTTTATTTCATTCGAGCAATATTGTCAATAGAAATATTCTTGAGTCTGCCATTATTCAACTTTCAAATAACTTCAACATAAGCAAAGGTCTTTTTCAACTCGATCCTGTTTGTTTGAATTCCTTTAAAACAAACCTAGATAAAAGGGTAGGACACTCAATCTTTGGTAAACTTGTAAGCTACTTTATTTACTTTAATCTTCATTTATTTTTATATATATCGAAACTTGACTCTAAGAAGGCAAGTGTTAACCCGGCGTATCTCCAGTATAAATTTGTATTATTTTTGTAACTCCTTTGATCTTGTGCTAAAAATCGATTTGCTCTTTGTTAATCCTCTATCCTTAATTTTTAATTTTTATTTTTACTTCTCCGTTTATCGCATATATATGTATATATTGTGTGTGTGTGTAGATATGTATGTATATATATAATATATATATATGTATATGTGTTTGTGTGTATGTATGTTATTTATTTATATTTCTGTAACCTATATATAGCCGGAACCTTTTATGTATTTCAGTGTTCCTGAGGATGTCATTAGACGAAAGCGCTTGAGCACCGTTTTGTGTTTTCCTTTCCTTCGTGGTTTTATTCATCATAAATATTTTTCACGTGTTACTTTCGTGAAATAATTTTTCATATATATATTATATATATCGAAAGAGTTCAAAGACGAGCAACTAAGATGATTCCGTCGCTTAGGTCGAAGTCGTACGAGGATAGGCTCGAGACTAGGAGGCTAAGGAGTGATCTAATCCAGGTTTCTTAAAATTAAGAATGGGTTCGATAACGTAAATAGAGATAGCTTTTTCGAAATATCACAATATAATTGAACTAGAAATAACGGGTAAGTTGACAAGTAGCAGGTTCGAGACAGTAGTTGCCAAAAAATTTTTACGCATAGAATAATAGTAAATAGGTGAATAGTTTTCCGGTAGAAGTAATTAGTAGCGCGTCTATAAACATGTTTAAAAATCGATTAACGCATATGTTGATAGATTGGGTATGTTTAAGGTAGTAAAATTAAGGTCTTGTGGTTTGGAACCCACGTAAATTGTGGGTCCCCCTCCGCCACCACGGAGGACATGCGCAATACCAACTACAACCACAGTAGGTAACCAGCCATGAGTGGATCCTAGGATCTTTGTTGGTCTGAAACATTATAACATTATATATATATCTTTCAACCTTTCAAATGTTCCGTGCGATGATTCCTCATTTCACGTAACTAAGGCTATGATTTCTTGTGTGCGTGTGCGCGCGCGCGCGTAGGCAGTTGGGCATAAGTGGGGTCAAGTGTGTGATAATTCAGAGATATGGTGGGGCAAAATTTTTTGTGAGGTAACACTTCTAGTACCTCAGAACATTAAAATGTATATAAAAACCGAGGAAACATTTTTTATTGTCGGAAAAAAGATATAGGGCCTATTAGGCCTTATTAGGGTTAGGTTACGTTGGGTTAGCTTAGTAACCTAAGGTTAGTTAGGTTAGGTTAGATTAGCGAGTACCTCCTATTTAATGACTTAACTAAAAACACCTTTTGACCTCTTAATTGCATACGGAACACTTATCACACGCCCTTCTCGTTCATGGCAACTAAGTTAGGCTAGGTTAGGTTTAAATTAGTTTGGTTAATTTTTAGATATATGGATTTAAAAGTCAAAACTCTCGCTATGCGAAGATGCACACACACACACACACACACACACATATGTGTGTGTGTGTGTGTGTTTTAACCCAGTGATTATAACGTCCTTTTCAAATGTCTTCATTACTGTAATTGTTTGAATTACTATTTTACGAATGCTTTAATGAGCGTAATAACATTTAGTTCAAATTCACTTGAATTTATTGCTCATAAAGCTGTTCATGAGCCGTTATACGGAAGTAGGCGATCATTATCGTGTGGCTAAAAGGAAAATGTTGTTTTCAACTCGTTCACAACGTAAGAGTATTTCTAAAATAATCGCTGACATTCGAATTAGACAGTTTTAAAAGACGAAACAAATTACTTACCAATTCTTCTCCGAGTTCTCGGTGAAGCATTTTAAAGAGGCAGAGCCACCAACCTGCGCTTCCACCACCGAATTGTTTGCGCTTCATACGAGACGAAGGGGAGGTTCGTATATCTGACTCCAAGCTCCATTTCCCTCCTCATGTGGCGCTTCAGTCCCACCTTTGAATGTTTATGTCGCAAAGTCACGCCTAAAGGGAAAGAGTTCGATTACATTTCGGCAACAACGCGAGGAAAAAAAATGTCTAACGAGTGAAGATTAATAAAAAAAAACAGGACGACAATAAAACATAATTCTTTAATCGTCATGATAAAAGATCTAATCGCCTTATAACTACAAAACAATCCGTCTACAGGGTGTCTCGGATGTCGCGCACCATATTTATAGATGCTGATGACCCGAATCTGCGGTGAGCGACTTCTGAGACACCCTGTATAACGGCTACGTTGTTTATTTTCTGATTAACTCCCAAGAATGGACAGTTTCATGGCAGTTACAAGTATAAGGACGAGGGATTCATACATAGAGTGAAAGGAAGCTTTAGAGATTTATCCAAGTTAATTTCATTAAGCTACATTGAAAGCTATGGATTAAGCGAGAAATTTTTAATTACTTTCCACCAATTCGTTTTATTATTAGACTTCAACCTAAAAAAAAACCAAGGGAATAATGCTGTACCGAGATTAGTTTCAGTAAGGTTTTATGAAGTATTTACAGTAGTATTCAATTTACAGGGTATTATTATTATTATTACTACAGCAGCATAAACAAAGAGGTAAAAAGGTATATATATATATATATATATATGTGATGAATAAAACCACGAAGGGAAAACGTGTTCCTGAGGATGTCATTAGACGAAAGCGCTTGAGCACCACTTTGTGTTTTCCCTTCGTGGTTTTATTCATCATAAATATTTTTCACGTGTCACTTTCGTGAAATAATTTTCATATATATATATATATATATATATATATATATATATATATATATATATATATATATATATATCTATATATAATATATATATAATATATATATATATATATATATGGGAATGAACTCAGAATGGTTCCCTGAGGTTTTTTATGATACACACAGACCGTGCATGGAACAAGGAACTCTTCTAGTAAAATTAAATCCACTATAGTCCGAATAAGTAATGGTAAATGACAAATACTATAGTTTTTTCTTTTCATGATGCTAGCCCGACGTGGGCAACGGGTCACTCGCAAAGAGGTCCCAAAAATATAGTTTTCCCTCACCAGCTATCTGCAAAGCAGATAGGATCCAGCTTTGGACAGGATCTAGGTAAAGCAGCCTAGCCCAGCCTAGGAAAATTAAGAGTTCCTTGTTCTATGCAGGGTCTGTGTGTATCATAAAAAACCTTAGGAACCATTCTGAGTTAATTCCCATCATGAAACGGACATGTTATGTGCTTTGAAAAGTGGACGCTCAATTCTGCCAGTTGAGGTTTAAGTTTTGGGTTTTGGCTAAAAATATAATAGTTACCCCTTTTTCTTTGATGTATTCAATCTGACGTGAAGGCAGCGAGTCTTTTGCTTATATTGAGGTTCTAAATGTAGCTGGGCTAGGCTGCTTTCCCTAGATCCTGTCCCAAAGCTGGATCCTATCTGCTTTGCAGATAGCTGGTGAGAGAAGCTATATTTTTGGGACCTCTTTGCGAGTGACCCGTTGCCCACGTCGGGCTAGCATCATGAAAAGAAAAAACTATAGTATTTGTCATTTACCATTACTTATTCGGACTATAGTGCATTTAATTTTCCTAGAAGAGTTCCTTGTTCCATGCACGGTCACGGTCTGTGTGTATCATATATATATATATATATAAATTACGGGCATCTTACCACATTAATTAATCAATTGCAATTTCCAATAACAAGTGTACATTATACCATTAATTGGTATCATAATTAAACTATAATTATATTAATCTTCTCAGTAATTATTTATCTCTCGTGTATTGATTACCATAAATAAACGATAAGTTTGTCATACAGCGAAATCATGTTAAATCACAAACAAATTCACACAAACTCTCTTTATATTATGAACGATAACTCTCCAATTATGAAAAAAAAACCAGGAATTTTAACCTTAGAGGGCCAGTGTGGGACCGCACACATAGCGACTAGTGTCGGGTCTACGTAACCAATGAGGAAAATTACATTTATAGGTTAAATTAATTTATTGTTGCTGAACAATACTAAAAATTAACTTTGGTACAATAAAAGAAACCATTTCCAAAAAGCAATTGTAATAGGCACGCTACATATATATATATATATATATATAAAATCATTCATTATATATATATATATATATATATATATATATATATATATATATATATATATATATATATATAAATCATTCATTATATATATATATATATATATATATATATATATATATATATATATATATATACACATTATTAATATATATATATATATATATATATATGAATGATTCCCCTGCTAAAAACACTGATTATACCAAAACTTGAATACTGCTCAGTTTTGACGTCTCCATATAAAAAGGAAGAAACTAATAAACTAGAAGAAACGCAGACATTTCACAGCCAATTGATGGCTGCAAAGAACTCAATACTGGGAAAGACTAGGTAAACTAAATCTGTACTCCCTGGAAAGAAGAGAGAGGTACACCATAATCTACATATGGAAAATTATCAAAAACTGGTACCAAACCTAAAACTAAACCCAATTACCATTCAAACAACACTGGAAAATAGGAAAGGCAGAATGTATAGTGTCCCCAAATTAAAGGCCCGACAATGGACCTCCTCAATACTGAAGGAAAATAGCTTGGTTGTCCGGGGCCAAGACGTTTTAACCAGCTTCCAAATTACCTCAGAAACGTTACAGGGGTCAATTGAACTCTTCAAGAGAAGACTAGATGCCTGGCTCAGTACGGTACCAGATGAGCGGGTGTACCTGGCTATGTACGGTGGAGAGCGCAAGAAAGCAACTTGCTCCTCCACCAAGCCAGACCTAGAGGCGGGGCCACCAGCTTAACCTTCGTGTGAAGAGAGACTAACGCACGGAACAGCAACGAGGTTAACGAGGTATATATATATATATATATATATATATATATATATATAATGTCGGCACTTTGCAGTGGTTCTACAGTTTATCTTAAATAAAATTTAGGCAGGGTTTCCGAGTGAAATGTTAATAATTAATGGTACAATAAATAATACAGTTCGGAGTGTTTGTCTTTACCATACTAACGATTAATTAAGAAGGGTAAATATCTGTTAATAATAATAATTACTGATTGGTAATATGACAAAAAACTAATTAACATTTAAATCAGATGTTACAGTGTTAATGTTACATTAATATACGATTGAAATTTTATTTAATAAGTACAGTGATAGACGAGTTAAACGAAATAATAGTCTTCATTGAAGCGGAATGTTTATCAGGAAGAAATGAAATTTTCCATAATGGCATTTTTCGCGAGAGAAATGTGTCTTTTGAGAGGACTAAGCGAAGAGAGTGTGATACGAAGGAGGGCTTTGTTGTAGGCTTCGCCTTGACTTCGATTTTTCTCTCTTTTCTCTGTGGTTTTCACAATGATTTTCTTTTTTTAGTGTTAATTTACAATTTTCGGTGAGGTGTTTTATGAGTGACTAGACATCTATCTGGTTCAAGCGTCACTAGTCCAGATGGTTTTCTTTATTGCATGGGTAGCCAAAGATGCCCCTTGCGGTCAAACTTTCCTTTACCTGTAATCACTTCTCCAAAGTCTACTCGCCTATTTTGTGTTTGAAAAAAATGAGTTCTGGTTGGATCGACAGTCGACATTCATCGCGACTATTATAGTCGCCTTCCAAGAGCCGTGATAAATCTAACTCCTGCATTTATTTGCATAGAGGGTTTCTATGGGTCAGTTTCAGTTACTTTGGGATGGCCTATTTTGGTTTCTGACTTGGTACTACGTACCTGGAAATAAGATATTGTAAAAAATTTTGAGACTCGTGTCATAAATCTTGTAGGCCCACGGTGACATGTTTATGATGTCATATACCAGGTGCTCCGAAAAAAATGCCCTTGCTTCTAAATAATTTTCTAAGCTAAAAAAGAGGAATTTAGACACAAAGACAAGCGCAATAGGTACGTAAAACATAGGAGTTTATTAACTTTAATTAAACACGTTCAGTGTAACCGCCATTTTTTTTCTACACAATATTCAACCTTACACAAACGTTTGACATAATTTTTGGAAATAGCTCAGCTGGGATGTTGTTGATTACCTCATGGACTTTGGTCTGTAGGTCCTCAATGTTTTAGGCTTGGTAGAATAAATCCTGTTTTTTATGTAACCTCACAGAAAAACGTTAAGAGGTGTGAGGTGAGGTGAGCATGGGGGCCATTCCACTGACTCATTAAAGGAGTTGTCTCCCGGAAAAATGTTTCCTCAAAATGTTACGAGTTTTACAAGCAGTGTGTGGAAGTGCTCCATCCTGTTGAAACCAATGTAACTCCGTGGTAATGCAGTTATTTCTTTTATGGGACAAACTAATTAGTTATGGAAGTAGAAATCTTGTAGCATCTGACGACGTGAATTTTGCATTACCGTTACTGCTTTTCCAGTTTTATTCTCAAAGAAGTAGGACTTACTACACCATACCACCCAACAGCGACCCAAATGTTGAGTTTAGCAACACTACGTGGAAGCTCTGTTGGAATGCCAGCCTGACCTCCCCAGTAACGAAAGTTTCGCTTATTAATCTCCCTAGACAGACGTATATAACATTCGTCAATGAAGGTGGATGCGTTTCAAAACCTCAGGATCTTCTAGCTCTGCTAACATCCATATTACGAATTTCACTCGTTTTTGTTTTTGAACATTAGTCAGTGAAGTTTGTGAATGAATTTTGTAGCGAAAAAGTCTTAATTCGGTACGAAGTATATGATGCACAGATGTTCGTGAAACATCTACTTCTCCTAACAAACTTCAAATTGACTTCTGCGGACTGTGCGCAGTAATTTCATGAACCATATTTATGTGTTGCATAGTTCTTGTGGATCGTCGCCCCTAACTATTACCTTTATGTTGACTGCTTACATTTCCTTTCATTTGAAATTTTCTAACAGTTCGTGATATTGTCTTTCTATCGGGTGTATTTCTGCATCCATATTCTCTGCAAAAGTTCCTCCGCACCTGCGTCACAGAATTTATCACATGAAACCACTCAACGATCTTAACTGTCTGTTCCAGCTGCAAATGCGGCATCGCTGTTTGAGGGTTCAGCCATTAGAAATGTATAGATATATGCGGAATAAAAACCCCAATCTGTTACCTTTCTGAAGAAGAAACCCCAATAATAAAATATACATCTATTATAAAATAACGGCAAACAAAATAGGGGCATTTTTTGACACCATATATATATATATATATATATAATATACACAAACTCAGAATGGTTCCCTGAGAACATTATATGTTAAACACAAACCGTGCATGGAACAAGGAACTCTTCTGGGAAAATTAAATCCACTATAGTCCGAATAAGTAATGGTAAATGACAAATACCATAGTTTTTTTCTTTTTCATGATTTTAGCCCGTTGCCCACGTCGGGCTAAAATCATGAAAAGAAAAAACTATGGTATTTGTCATTTACCATTACTTATTCGGACTATAGTGGATTTAATTTTCCCAGAAGAGTTCCTTGTTCCATGCACCGTTTGTGTTTAACATATATATATATATATATATATATATATAATATATATATATATATATATATATATATATATATATATATATATATATATGGGATGAATTTCACAATAAAACACGTGAAATAATATGCTGCAAACCACAAGGAAAAAGAAAAACGATTCCAAGGCCTTTCGTGTATTCAAAGCTACACCTCGTCAGGGAATGAATAAAAGGCGAGAAGCCCATAAATATATACAGCGTACAGGAAAACCAAAACAATTAGCACATACTTAACAAGGGTTAATGAGAGGCAAAAGAAATTTTAACATGATGTCGTCAATGTTATACGTCCCCGCACTGTTATTGAAAGTATTTTTAAAATGAATAAATGCACATTCTAGAATATTTCGTTCTATTATATCTCTGTTTTTAACAAGCGCTTTAGAACTACCCCACTTGATGCTATGGTTACATCTATACATATGGTTAAATAAAGCATTGGAAGTATTAGCTGTTCTACACGCATATTTATGCTGTTTTACCCTAATCTAACGTTTTACCGGTTTGGCCTATATATACTGATTACATTGTGTACATCCAATCGAATACACACAGCCAACAACATTATCAGGGCTATTCTTTATTAGGCGTGATTTAACAGTATTATTATACTTAAAGATTACATTAATGCCAATTGCTTTAAGTACAGTTGGAAGGTATTGAAAATTAACATGGTAAGGTAGGCTAAGGATATTTTTACGCTGAAATTCCTTTACAATTACATTATTATAATACCTATTCTTGGATTTCTTAAGACAGTTATCTAAAAATGAAGTAGGATAACATAATTTAGTACCAATATTCATGATATTGCATAACTCGGAATCTAAAAATTCAGGACTGACAACTCTCAATGCTCGAAGAAACATAGCAGAGAAAATAGAGGATTTAATCGAAGGATGATGGTCAGAATAAAAATGCACATAAGAGTTATTATTAGTAGGTTTACGGTAGACTTCATATTTGAACTGATTAGAGCATCTCCAAATTTTTAGATCAAGAAAAGATAGGCTTCCATCATTTTCTTTTTCAACTGTAAACTTAATAGATGGGACTAAATTGTTGAGCCTACCAAGAAATAAGTCCACATCCAAATTATTAGGCCAAAGGCATAAAATATCATCTATATACCTGTACCAAACCAGGTTAAAATTAACAATCGTAGGCAAAATTCTACTTTCAAAAAATTCCATATATAAATTAGCTAGTACAGGTGAAAGGGGATTTCCCATAGCCAATCCAAACGACATAGCATAAAACTTATTTTCAAACTGAAATTTACAATCTTTGACACAAAGCTTAATTAACTCAATAAGAGTGTTGTGTTGAACAGGGAAAGAATATTCAGAGATCTTATCTTTTAAAAAATCAAGTAGGTCATCAACAGGGACTTTTGTGAATAACGAGCATACATCGAAGCTTACCAATTTGAAATTAGGGTCATTAGGGAATTTCAGTTTGTCAATAAGATCCATGCTATTTACAATATGTGACTCAGAAATAGAGCCACTAACGCGTTAATAAACTAACTAACCATTTTGATAGCTTATAGGTTACGGGCCCACTGAGCTAACAATAGGCCTCATGGGATTATTACTTTGTGTGTTTTTACTAAGCCGTACAGATATGGTAGTGACGGATTGATACTAAGAAACTGCTGTGAAAGCCCATTATAGTTATTTTTTTATATTTCTCTTAATTTTCTGTTAAACATTTTATTAACATCCTCCAATGGACTAAAAAAAGTTATTTTAGTAATATTGTTAACTTGTCGTCCCAACAGCTAGACTTCAATACGAAATGTGCGTTAGGCTTTGGGTTAGGTTTCTCAGTCCCAAAAAAGCCCAGCAGTTTACTGATTGCTAAGTCTTTTATTAATTTTGAAAAACATAGTAATATTTCCGAAAGTGAGGTGACTTTAGCCAAAGGTTGTGTGTATAGTGCTTTTAATACGAGGTTTGAATCGAATTATCCTTTGAGGTTTGAAAAAGCCCTGAAAACACTGAAAAATAATGATTCATTACATATTACTAAAGCGGACAAATCCAATTCGATCGTCATCATGAACAAAAACAGTTATGTTGAAAAGATGAATACGTTATTAAGTGATCGTGACACGTACAAACCTCTAAATAGAGACCCATTGGAGGATGTTAATAAAATGTTTAACAGAAAATTAAGAGAAATATTAAAAAATAACTATAATGGGCTTTCACAGCAGTTTCTTAGTATCAATCCGTCACTACCATATCTGTACGGCTTAGTAAAAACACACAAAGTTAATAATCCCATGAGGCCTATTGTTAGCTCAGTGGGCTCCGTAACCTATAAGCTATCAAAATGGTTAGTTAGTTTTATTAACGCCGTCAGTTGGCTCTATTTCTGAGTCACATATTGTAAATAGCATGGATCTTATTGACAAACTGAAATTCCCTAATGACCCTAATTTCAAATTGGTAAGCTTCGATGTATGCTCGTTATTCACAAAGTCCCTGTTGATGACCTACTTGATTTTTTAAAAGATAAGATCTCTGAATATTCTTTCCCTGTTCACACAACACTCTTATTGAGTTAATTAAGCTTTGTGTCAAAGATTGTAAATTTCAGTTTGAAAATAAGTTTTATGCTATGTCGTTTGGATTGGCTATGGGAAATCCCCTTTCACCTGTACTAGCTAATTTATATATGGAATTTTTTGAAAGTAGAATTTTGCCTACGATTGTTAATTTTAACCTGGTTTGGTACAGGTATATACAGGGTGTCCCGTAAGTCTGGACCCATAGGGCAAAATTAATAAAATTACAAAATAGTCCAAAATTTATTACATAATCTGTTCAAAGTGTCCGCCGTTGTGTCGCACACATAGTTCAAGACGCAATCTCCACTGCGACAGCACTTTCTGAATCACAGTCGCAGAAATTTCTTGACACGCCTCCACAATGCGTGCTTTAAGGTGGAAAATGTTCTGCATTTTGACCTCGTACACTTTGGCTTTCAAGTGGCCCCACAAATAAAAATCCAGCGGAGTAAGATCAGGGCTCCTTGGTGGAAACTCAACATGTCCTCGTCGTCCAATCCAGTGTTCTGGAAACTGTGTGGTAAGGTAATTTCTAACCGTCGTGGCGTAATGCGGAGGGGCGCCATCCTGCTGAAACCACTCCGGGTAGTCGCCTGCTGGGTTCAACATGCTTGGAAATGCTCCCTCCTGCAACATCTTGAGGTACGTGTCACCGGTTACCGTCACGTCAAAGAAGAAGGGACCAACGATTCTGTCTTTCCATATCCCACACCAAACCATGAGGCGTTGGGCACCTTGTTCCTTGGAAGGATCAAACCAATGAGGATTTGTTGGTGACCAGTATCGAGTGTTCTGACGGTTGACTTCCCAGAAACATAAAAGTTCGCTTCATCAGAGAACAGAATCTTTGATGGGAACGTCTCATCACTCACGCATTGTTCTTCTGCCCATTCGCAAAACTGAACTCGCCTATCAGGATCATCTTCACTTAAACGCTGATGGAGTTGCAGTTTGTATGGATGCCAGTGATGAAGTTTCAAGATGCGGTGGATGCTGCTCTTGGAGATCCCAGTTTCGCTGGACATGCGTCGAAGTGACTTCTTGGGACTGACAGCGAAGCTAGCCAACACATTGGTACTGGTTTCGTCTTCCGTAACAGTCCTTGAAGGTCCTCTGCGAGCTTGTCAGCTACGGATCCAGTTTCCTTAAATTTGGCTATCAACTTGCCAACACATCTGTGTGTGATTGGTACGCGGTCTGGATGCATATTGTTGAATTCTTCGGCCACTTCCCGGTGACTGCGGGTCCCGACCAGCAAAATAACTTGAACTCTCTCCTCTCTAGTCAGTGACATGGTTTACCTGCAACATAATAAAAAAATATATTATAAATCCCTATGGGTCCAGACTTATGGGACACCCTGTAGATGATATTTTATGCCTTTGGCCTAATAATTTGGATGTGGACTTATTTCTTGGTAGGCTCAACAATTTAGTCCCATCTATTAAGTTTACAGTTGAAAAAGAAAATGATGGAAGCCTATCTTTTCTTGATCTAAAAATTTGGAGATGCTCTAATCAGTTCAAATATGAAGTCTACCGTAAGCCTACTAATAATAACTCTTATGTGCATTTTTATTCTGACCATCATCCTTCGATTAAATCCTCTATTTTCTCTATGTTTCTTCGAGCATTGAGAGTTGTCAGTCCTGAATTTTTAGATTCCGAGTTATGCAATATCATGAATATTGGTACTAAATTATGTTATCCTACTTCATTTTTAGATAACTGTCTTAAGAAGCCAAGAATAGGTATTATAATAATGTAATTGTAAAGGAATTTCAGCGTAAAAATATCCTTAGCCTACCTTACCATGTTAATTTTCAATACCTTCCAACTGTACTTAAAGCAATTGGCATTAATGTAATCTTTAAGTATAATAATACTGTTAAATCACGCCTAATAAAGAATAGCCCTGATAATGTTGTTGGCTGTGTGTATTCGATTGGATGTACACAATGTAACTCAGTATATATAGGCCAAACCGGTAAAACGTTAGATATTAGGGTAAAACAGCATAAATATGCGTGTAGAACAGCTAATACTTCAAATGCTTTATTTAACCATATGTATAGATGTAACCATAGCATCAAGTGGGATAGTTCTAAAGCGCTTGTTAAAAACAGAGATATAATAGAAAGAAATATTCTAGAACAGTGGTTCTTAACCTTTTTACTACCATGCCCCCTCTAGGAATTGGTCCTTCCCTCCACGCCCCCCTTCAATCAAAATAACATTCTCAATAACTTCTCAATATTAGCCCATGCTCTCGTTAAGAGAATAACAAATACAATTAGAGAAATTCCTGTTTCTAGGGGGGCGCGCCCCCCCGGTTAAGAACCACTGTTCTAGAATGTGCATTTATTCATTTTAAAAACACTCAATAACAGTGCGGGAACGTATAACATTGACGACATCATGTTAAAATTTCTTTTGCCTCTCATTAACCCTTGTTAAGTATGTGCTAATTGTTTTGGTTTTCCTGTACGTTGTATATATTTATGGGCTTCTCGCCTTTTATCTTCATTCCCTGACGAGGTGTAGCTTTGAATACACGAAAGGCCTTGGAATCGTTTTTCTTTTTCCTTGTGGGTTTGCAGCATATATATATATATATATATATATATATATATATATGAAAAGAAGGATCAACACAACGGCAAACATTTTCATTTATTTGTACATCAGACGTTTCGACAAATCTTTTGTCATCATCAGTGAGTTAAGTCTTAAAACCTTAAAACAAAATTGAAAAGTGAAAGTTACATCAATACAATATTAAGACCATTAAAATTAAAACCTTAAAGCAAAATGAAAATTGCATCAATACAAAATTAAAAACATTTAAATTTCATCACTATAAAAACTAAAATTAAATTAAATTTCATCACTATAAAAACTAAGCTGAAATATAGAAACAAACCCTCCCTTAATAATAATAGCTCATCCTACAAATTACGACTCTTTTGACAACCAACCGTGTTTCACAGATATACCCTTTCTAATCCTCTGACCACCTAGTGTTCTCTTAGACTT
Source organism: Bathynomus jamesi (assembly GCA_023014485.1). NCBI lineage: Eukaryota > Metazoa > Arthropoda > Malacostraca > Isopoda > Cirolanidae > Bathynomus > Bathynomus jamesi. The sequence continues at coordinate 14,281 of JAJOZX010013219.1, forward strand.
TGCCAAGTATGGAGGTGGATGTAAACATTGTGTATTTACCTATTGAGGTAATTTAATTTTAGTTTTTATAGTGATGAAATTTAATTTAATTTTAGTTTTTATAGTGATGAAATTTAAATGTTTTTAATTTTGTATTGATGCAATTTTCATTTTGCTTTAAGGTTTTAATTTTAATGGTCTTAATATTGTATTGATGTAACTTTCACTTTTCAATTTTGTTTTAAGGTTTTAAGACTTAACTCACTGATGATGACAAAAGATTTGTCGAAACGTCTGATGTACAAATAAATGAAAATGTTTGCCGTTGTGTTGATCCTTCTTTTCATCTGTAAGCTCCGGTTCCCTAAGGAGAAGTCAATAGCTTTGATATATATATATATATATATATATATATATATATATATATATATATATATATATATATATATATATCATATATATATATATATAAGACAATTCTCTAAATAAGTCTCAAACTCTTAAACGAATACATTCAAAACTGAAAATTACTTTTAAAAAATAATTTTGGCGTTCAAATAAATACTGGAGAAAAATTTCTAACTTTTCTACGAGTACCTAAAGGAATTCTTTAAATTTTTAGGTTAGTTAAAACCAATAATTTATTACACAAACGCCCCTTACGTACGTCAAGACCACAGAATAATCTCTTTCGTTTTATATTTTATATTCATTTAAAGTATAATTTGGCTACCTTTTAAAAAATTGCCGATTAGTTTTAGATTTTCCAATTAAAGGCATAATAATCGAACTACATCATTATTAACTACGTCACTACACCATGACGTCACAAATTTTCCACTGTTGTTTGAATGGTTATAGGATTCAGTTTCAGGTTAGGTATTAGTTTCTCCATTATTTACTGTGTGTATATGGTGTACTTAGTTTTTCTTCTTTCCAGCAAATAATAGATTTGATTTATGTAATCTTTCCCAGTAATTTAGTTATTTGCAGCCATTGATTTCGACTGAAATCTCTCTAAATTTCTTCTGACTAATTTCTTCTTTTTTTATATGTGGACGTTAACTCATTATGACCCGAAATATTTTTTATTTAGCGTTAGAATAAAGGAAATTGTACGTAACCATAGGTTACACTGGGCTATAATTGGTTAAGACAGCAATATTCCAGTTTTGCTACGATAAGTGTTCTCAACAATGGAATCATTATAGTCTTTTCCTTTCTTTTAAGTCCGCAGTATCTGTCCAGTTATTCTTTTTTTTTTTGTTTATCGCCATCTTGTTTTCTCATTTATTATCATCGATCATTATAACTCCTAAATCTTTTGCTCCTGAGTTTCTCTGCATTTCTTGTTCTATTTGAATACAGACATGCAGTTGTTTCTAATTTTTCTGCTGATTTTTGTATCATCAGCAGAGTATGTTACTGTATTCTTATTGGTTACTTTACTGCCTATATTGGTTAACATGATTAGGAAAAGTAGTGGAACTAATCATGTGCTTGTGGTTCTCAGCTACATACCTCCGATTCTGACGATGATAGTCCTGGGATTGTAATCACTCGCTAACTTTCTCTAGGAAAGTTAAAGATCCATTTTTCTGTTTTCCCCGCTATATCTATATGGAGTAGCGAAACAGTGCTGATTTGCACAGTATCGCCACGTATAATTCTCGATATTAGAATTGCTAAACTTGCATTATGTCAGAAATGTCGACCTTACGCAGGTTGATTTAATTCATTCTAAGTTGAAATTAAGTTGGTTAGGTTAAGTTACACTGTGCCCGGTTAGGTTAAATTGTGCCCGGTTATGCTAAATTATGCCCGGTTATGTTAAATTATGCCTGATTAGGTTACATTATGCCTGATTAGGTTACATTATGCCTGGTTAGGTTACATTATGCCTGGTTAGGTTACATTATGACACGCGTTATAAGATAGAACCTCGACATTATGAAATGTTTCATGTTTCATTTCGTGTGCTATTATTTAATGATCACACTCGTCGAATGACTTGGCAAAGACTGTGTATATTGCATCATAATTTTCATCGTTTTCAAGTGCATAGTGTTCATTTCGTTGTGATAAACACGATATTCCTGATTGACAGTGCTGGGCACTTGCGCAAACACTTGCGCAAAACGCAAATTGCGCAAGTGTGATTTCGGTTGCGCATTTGCGTTTGCACCAATTCTTGCGCAAACTTGCGCATTTGCGTTTGCGCAAGTACTTGCGCAAACGCAAACTTGTGCGCAAACGTGAAAAAAAAACAAATATTAAAAATAGTGGATTTAGCTCATAAACACGTGACTGCCAGACAGGTGGCGCCGCCAGACAGCAGTGAGCACTCAATATACCAACAACGCTAGTGAAACACGTTTGTTTGATTTGTTGATTTTAATTTTATTTCAGAGTTCAAACTACTAACTACTCTAGTAACTTCTAGAAACTTCATGTCATAACTACTGTCTATAACTAGTGAACCATGGACAGCCTCAGACACCAGTCTCTGTCCAGCCCCACCTCTGCCCCCAGCCCGGCCGGCAGCGTGACTAGCCATGGCTCAGAGCCTCACCAGGAGGAAGAGGACCTCAACAACCCCTGGCTCCACCTGGACACCTTCTTTGGACCTTTGACCAGCAAGAAGAGGGTGGTTGAGAGGGGCAGGGTGGTCTACAGGGGCAGCATCATCTGTAAGAGGTGCAAGGCCAAGGTCAGCTTCAACACCATCAGCATGTACACCCTCAAGAGCCACTACCAACATGTGAGTTTAAGTTTATTTATAAATTTAAAATTTTAAAAAACTTGATAAGTAGTTAACTTTAGAAATTATTATTTATTAAAATATAATTAAATATTAAATAATAAATTATACTTTGTCTCAATTCAAACACTTCTGTTGTATATCACTGTCATTACAATATAATTTATAATTTTTTTTTCAAGGTTCACGTTTGCGTTTGCGTTTGCGCAAGTTTCGAGAAGTTTGCGCATTTGCGCTTGCGCAAGGTATGGGTTTGGGTTTGCGCATTTGCGCTTGCGCAAGTGAATTTTCGTTTGCGCTGCCCAGCACTGCCAGTGATTGATATCTATGTTGTTGGTTCTCGCTGAATATCTCTTGTGTTTCCAAATGTCGCAGATCTTTTCTCTTGGTTCTTAAAAAAAATGGTGAGATGGGATATCAATGACACTGACCTATAGTTCTCTGCTTGAGATCTATTGCCCTCTTATATATATATATATATATATATATATATATATATATATATATATATATATATATATATATATGGTGGCCCAAGATAAAGTAGCCCAATTATTTCTTGTAACAAAATTCATTGGGGGCTACTTTAACTTGGGCCACCCTGTATAAGAATAATTTGTTCGCTCTCTTCAGGATGGCTGATATTTTCCTGTGTACAGGTATCTTATCCCACTTCCAGAAGAGGAGAAAAGCTATTTTACTTTTACACTTTTTAATCAGTGTCGCGTTCCATTTGTCCAGACCTGTAGCCGAATGTAATTTCATTTGTCCTGTAGCTCATGCTACAATGTTTGGCGTAAAATCAAAATTAATTATGTTCTCTTCTTGTAACTCTTCTTCAAAGAGATTATTCCTATCGTATATTATTTTACCATGTTTTGGGTGGTATTGAAAATTTGTTTATAGCAAGGTCTTAATATTTCCGATATTTCCTTTCTATCAACAGCCATTGCATTATCTTTCTTCTTTAGCGGTGCGACAGTCGCGTATTTTCTCGTTTTCCTTTTCGCAGTTATAAAAGTATTTCCAGTTTTCCTTGGTTGCCTCTACAGCATCTTCCTCTTCCCTCTCTGAATGTTTCTTAGTTGGAGCGTTGGATGTTACGGTCAATATTCCCCAGTGTATATATCATATATCAAAGGAGGGGGGACAAGCTTGACCTTCGTGAAATGAGGAATCATTAGTTACAAACAATAGGAATCACATGTTAGTCTGTTTCATAACAAATAAAAGCACTGGTTTTTTTTCTTTAGGATGACTTCGACAATATCACAAAACTTAAACAAACGTCACAGAACTATTTTAAACTATACGAATGTATTGAATTGAATAACCTTTATTAATAATAAAATAATACATTGGTTTTACAATTTACAATGACATAAATAATTGTGAAGCTCGACTATTTATTTTATTTGACTCTTAAGCTTAAGGCTTTACTGGGTTCTTATTAAAAATAAACGGCTAGCTATTATTAATTAATAATAAATAAATAAATAAGTAAATAAGTATTAGTAATAGTTAAAGTATGTAATAATCTTAAATTAGTATTATCGACATGACAAATGCAAGGTCACCATCGAAGGTATTATACCAATACCATACAAAGAAATGAATATTATACATGAGCGATAAGAACTGAACAGCTACAAGAAATGTGTCTTTAATACTAGATTACACACGAGAAATTAATAAATAATAGTAATGTACATTAATCCTAGGTTTTTGTTAGTATGCCATTATTAATCGGGATTTCAACTTGGTTTTAAACAAATTTACATTCACAATATTTTCTATATCAGCATTTAAATCATTCCGTAGTTTCAATCCAATGAAAATGGATAGTTTTTGAGATGAAAACAATCTAAATTGAGATATAACATGCTTTGATCTGTTTCTGGTCTGATACGAGTGGATTTCTTGACGAGTTACAAAATAGCTATTTACCCATTGTAAATTAATGATTTTGTTCTTATACTTGTGAATAAAAATAAAATGTGCCAATTTGATTACATCATTGCGCTTTAGTTGGTTTAGCTCTTTAAATAATGCACTAGAGCGATCAAGGAAATTAGCATCAGATAATAACCTTATTGCTCTTTTTTTAGATGACAAAGATACCATTTAATGCGTTGTTAGCAGAGTTTCCCCAAACAAGGATGCAGTACGTTATACAGGGTGTCCCAGAATTAACTATCTATTTCAATGAAATCGGACAAATTTTTTAAAAACACACTTTTATTTATGTTTATCATGTTTAATATTTGTTAAAATGTATAAATTTCTAAATTTTTTTCATAATTTTATTTTCATAATTTTTTCATTATCTGGTCCAATGAAAGACCGTCTGAAGTCATAGAATGGCAAAGAGACTCTCCAAAAGTTAACGTGTGGCTTGGAATGACCAAATCCAAAATTTATGGTGCTCCATCTTGTTGAAACACAACATTATCAAGAATGCCATCATCAAGAAGCTGTGGTTCGAGAAACTGCTGAAGCATATGAAGGTAGACGGTACCTGTTACAGTTGCTTCAGCAAAGAAGAATGGGCCATAAATTTTGGATTGGTCATTCCAAGCCACACGTTAACTTTTGGAGAGTCTCTTTGCCATTCTATGACTTCAGACGGTCTTTCATTGGACCAGATAATGAAAAAATTATGAAAATAAAATTATGAAAAAAATTTAGAAATGTATACATTTTTAACACATATTAAACATGATAAACATAAATAAAAGTGTGTTTTTAAAACATTTGTCCGATTTCATTGAAATAGATAGTTAATTCTGGGACACCCTGTATAAGGAAGAACAAGAGTATGAAAGAGTCAATAAAACCTGTTTAGGGACTACATTTCTAAGTATAAACATTATAGCAACGCTCCTTAATCTTTTTCACGATATACTTTACATGATCACTCTATTGCAAATTCTTATCTAGCATTACACCAAGAAATTTTGTTACAGTACACTCCTTTACAGCGATTTCATTAACATTAAGTTCATCAAGATATACATTTCTTTTTATTAGTAAAAATCATGAAATTTGTTTTACTGGTATTTAGGAAGAGTTTATTGGTGGTTGACCATTTCATTACACTGATGAATTCTGAATTAAATATATTCTTAGCTGAATTAACATCTTTGCAAGAAAGAGACACTTGTATCATCTGCAAACATTATGAAGTTCAGTATATCAGATGAACGTGGAAGGTCATTTGTATATAATAAAAATAATAGTGGACCCAGAACTGAGCCGTGTGGCACACCATGTTTGACAAGCGCTTTAGTTGAGCAAACCTTATTTACTGATACACAATCATGTCTATTGTACAAATAACTTTTAAACCAATCACTGATTGCTCCTCTAAAGTCGTAACAATATAATTTATTAAGTAGAATATTATGGTGTATTACATCAGAAATAATGAACACACTGGCTTGTAATTTGTTGCTAGAGTAGGATCATCCCTTTTGGAAAAGGGTGTTATACAACCAGTTTTTAGCATTGATGGGAATATTCCTTTGGAAATACTTTGATTGATAATTTTAGCTAAAGTTGCTGATATCTTATCTTTAACAAGTTTCAATATAGATACAGGTGTTATTTTTTATATTTTTAATTTACCAATAATATTCTGGACCTCAGTAGAAGTAGCGGGAACAAAAGAAAATGAATTAGTGGGCTGGGTGGCATATATTCTAGAGGTGAGTGATCATTATTTAGTAATTGTGAGCGAAGCTTATCCACTATTGAAGTAAAATGTATTTTTAAAGAGTCTGCAATAGAAATATCATCAGTAATTTCTTTATTATCATCGTATGGAATATTTGAAAAGTTGAAAGGTATAATAAATATATATATATATATATATATATATATGTGTATTGTGTGTGTGTGTGTGTGTGTGTGTGTGTGTGTGTGTGAAACAACAGAAACAAACAGCAAAAATATCCCCAGATGCATAACGGACGCAGGGAGACTCAAGTTTGAAACAGAAACAGAAAGTTCGACCTAAGATGAACGAAAAGAAAAACAAAGTTGTAGAAAACAAAAAAGAATAACCCAAAATATTTTTACACCTTCACGACAAAGAAAAATGAAATGTAAAGAAAGTGTTGGGCCGTCAGAAGATAGACTAAACGAATACACGAATGACCCAGAAAAAAATGAGTGAACTGCTTAGGGAAGAATTCAACTTTGTGTTCAGCACTCCTAGTCCTAAGCCCGAGGTGAAAATAAAAAATCGGGTTGAATTCTTTGACATAGATACAAACCAGTCAAGAACAGGTACGGACCCGAATCTATTGATTGATTTTGAATTCTCGGAAGGGGAAAGAAGACCTAATTAAGGCTTTACCACAAATACGAGAAAATCCACACCAGGGCCAGATACATGAAGTGCCATGTTTCTGAAACAATACAAAGAGAGTGTAATCAAGCCACTATATTTACTATGGAGGAAAGCACTCCACACAGAAGAAATCCCACTCCCATTCAAGAACAAGAACATTGCTCCCATTTTCAGGAGGTGGTAACAGGGCAATGCCTATAATTATTGTCCAGTAGCATTCGTCCCCCACTCTGTAAAGAGTTTTGAACTCTTGGCAAAATTGCTTACTACCTACAAGAAAAGAAATTATTCAGTCCGAGCAAACGTGGTTTCATGGCAGAAAGAGCACGCCTATCACAGGTGTTAGACTACCAATAGAAAATACTGGAAGCATTGCGTGGAAGTTAAAGATTTTTATGTAGGAAGGAGTGGCCAAGGGCGACCTTCCGCATAAATGCTCCTCCTATAGATGTAGGAGAGCCGAAATCAAGGTCTCCAAGACTCTTGAAAACGATGCCTATATATATATATATATATATATATATATATATATATATATATATATATATATATATATATATGTATATATATATATATATATATATATATATATATATATATATATATATATATATATATATATATATATATATATGTATATATATTGTGTATATATATATATATATATATGTATATATATATATAATATATTGAAAAGACTGAGGTGTGTATGTATAGCGAGGAATAGAGGGAGAAGTGTGTGTTTAAGAGCATGATGAACTGCTCACCAGGGTAGATGAGACACGGAAAAAGATCAGCTAAAGAGGACAGTGAAGGAGAAACGGTGAGAGGGAGCACCCCCCTGCATCTCCTGCCTAACATCCTCCCCGGAGTACTTCCCTGGTCGACTGGTGTCTCCTCCTTATGATAAATAAAATATAATATATACTGATTTCACTAAAGCCTCCGATAAATGTGATCACAAACTGAAGAAAAGAGTTAGGAAAGCTGGAACGATGGGGCATTTAATTTTCTGATTCAAAGAACACAAAGAATATTAGTAAATAGAATTAAATCTGAAATCTCAGAAGTCGTCAGTTCTGTCCCGCAAGGTATAGTGTTAGCCTGTTTGTTTATCCTGATGGTTGCAAACACAGATGCAGATATTAAAGATAGTGCCATATCGTGCTTCGAGGAAACACAAAAATACGCAAGAAAATATTAAATGAAGGCGACATAGAAAAATTACAAAATGACATTGAAACATTATTCAGGTGGGCAGAAAACAACAGTATGAATTTCAACGAGAAGAAAAATTCCAATTCATATATATATGATAAGAAGTTACAGAAAAAGGGTAAAAAACACTGCACGACAAAAAAAAACACCAAACCCACAAGTCAGAGATCTCGGAGTAACAATATTATCGGATGCAGAATTCAGAGAGCACTATAACATTAAAATTGTAACTGTTGGAAAAATAAGTAGAATTATCTGGAAAGTTCCCACAGCAAAAAGGCAAACATCATGCTAAGGCATGAAGAATTTAGCCCTACCAATAACTGAGTATTGCTCAGTACTAAAAGCCCCATACAGACATTGCAAACATAGACGGTTAAGCAAAATACTTTTGCGTCTAAGATAGAGGAAACGAAAGATGAATACTGCTGATCGCGAATACAAACCTTGAAACGCTACTTCTTGGAAGAAGACGTGTGATATACAGTAATATACACCCGGAAGATACTCGAGGGATATATCCCATTCTTTAGAAGTAAAAAAAAACATACTAGAATGAGAGAAGAGAGAAATTTTGTATTACCTCAGCTGCCGTGGGACATGGAGCTATGAAAACGAGACTGAAAAATACTCTCAAAATACGAGACCCAAAATTTTTTTAACTTGGTGCCAAAACAGCTGAGGAACCTACAGCACATCAATCTAAATAATTTCAAGAATCATCTGGACAGGTTCCTGTGTAAAGTCCCTCACTAGCCATGCGTAGTCGTTTATGAAGGCAGGATGAGAGTAGAAAACAACACTTCAACAAATCCTCCAAATAAGGTGGGATGCTGCAGAGGGGTCGAAAACAGGTCGATCCTGAACATTTGTTTAAACCAAATTATAGTATAATGTTACATGCAGTTGCCAAATTGCAACTCCCTCTGGCTAACCTGGTAATACTACTCTCCCAACATATATGGTCATTGGAATTCCAAAATTCTGCACAAGTAAGTATGAAAAAAATGTATTTAACTGAATCTGAATAAGTTGCAGAACGTACAACCTAAATTATGTACGCGTTTGTGTTTTATCTCACCTCAAAACTGAGTTCGTTCAACATTCGTGTTGTTTTCCCGCTGAAGTCTTTCATTAGGACTGGACCAAGACAATCAAGAAATTTTCTTGCTTTGTATAACCTTAATGAATCTTCTGCTAGCCTTCATATACATGTTCGAGATGACAATAGTTCCTGTTGCTTCCTGCAGATCGTAAGAAAGAGTTCAGTGGTTGAAGGAACAAGAAAGAAAGACTTCCAAGGATCAGCGAAGGTGTCTCGATCGAACAAAACATAGCCGAGTTATAATTGCCTGAAGGTGAAAGTAAACTACATGTATAGGGTGTACATTCTGCAATGGAATGCATAACGCCTACTGTATAGGCTAGGACTTCTCTTGCAGATTTCTGGAATCCCTGAGTACCGTTTACATGAGAGGAGAGCCGGGATGGCATAATACTCAGATTATGTTGTCCCTACTATAAATATTGGAGACCTTATGGTCTGGAGCTATATGTCGTCAGCAAGAGTTGGCAAATTATTTTAGTGGGAAGGGTGAATGAATTCTGCAACAGATACAAATGTCTTACACAAGGTTTTGGAGTTTTCCACTGAAAAACCATTTCGATTACGGTATCGAATCCAAGAAAATAACGCCCCATATCATTTATAAAAAGCTGAAGGAGATTTGTTTGCCAACAGCTGGTTGACACGTTCTACCGGAATCGACATCTCTAGTCTCCTCATCGAACAAGTTTGGAAAGTTTAGAGCAAAGGTGTCACGAATCAAACATGTCGAACAAAGTCGGTGAAAATGTTGCAAAATCGGAAGTGACGAGTGCAAAAAAAAACCGTGGACAGCATTCCCCAGAGGGCTTTCAGGTTTCCAAAGTAATGAAAGGAAGATCTAATAAGTATTAGTGAAATGGTTACCGAGTTCAAAAAAGTGATGTGTAGATATGCTACTAAAACCATTAAATCCTTACATTATTATACTGCAGGCACAATTTAGGATGGCCAAATATATATATAGTACAGGGTGGGCCGTAAGTTTCATACATAGGAAAAATTAAACGTTTGTTTTTATGTTTCAGATACCCTAAGAATATGCGTTTGACGAAAGAGCAACGAATTGAAATCATACTGATGGCTGGGTCGGGAAGCAGTCGCATGGTTGCAATGAACTTTAACAGACAACATGGAACGAACATCACACACGACACTGTGGCAAAACTTATTAACAAGTTTCAGAAAACTGGAAATGTTGCAGATCAACCGCGAAGTGGTCCAAGACGTACAGCCACCGATGAAGACACAACAGCTACGATACTTACAGCGCTTACACGGAGTCCCAGAAAAAGTACACGACGGTTGTCTGCAGAAAGTGGTGTCAGCAGATCGAGTATCAGGCGCATTTTGAAAGCAAACAAATGGCATCCATACAAATTGCATATGGCACAGCATTGAGTGAAGACGACCCGGATAGACGGATGGAATTCTGTGAATGGGCATTAACCAAAGTGAACGAGGATGCAAACTTTTCAACTAAGATCTTGTTTACTGATGAAGCAAATTTTTACGTCAATGGAGAGATTAATCGGCAAAACATACGTTATTGGAGTAATGCTAACCCTAACTGGCTGAGTCCGACGAAGATGCAAGGTGCCGGTAAATGATGGTGTGGGCCGGGATATGGGGTGACAGAATTATTGGACCAATTTTGTCAGTGGAAATCTTAATGCCGAAAGGTATCTTAACATGTTGCAAGAAGAGATTTTCCCATCCCTGCTAAACGAGGAAGGTAACTTCCCAGTTTACTTCCAGCAAGATGGAGCTCCACCTCATTATGGTCTTCACGTGCGTCGGTATTTGGATCAGCAGCAGTTTCCGGATGCTTGGATTGGTCGGCGTGGTCCTGTGGAGTGGCCTCCCAGATCCCCAGATTTCACCCCCCTTGATTTCTATCTTTGGGGGCACTTGAAGGCCATGGTGTATCAGGAAAAGATACGAGACATAAATCATCTAAAGGAACGTATCACAACAACAAGCACATTTACAAGCATAACGTCAACTGTGCTAATGCGTGTTCATCAACAGTGGGGAACACGTATTGAAATGTGTTTTCAAAACAATGGCAACCAAGTAGAGCATATTATATAAATAAAAATGGTTGTCCATAAAAAAATGTTAATTTTTCCTATGTATGGAAACTTACGGCCCACCCTGTATATATATATATATATATATATATATATATATATATATATATATATATATATATATATATATATAAACAGCCAAAGAAAATTGATGATAATACCAAAATTAAGAACTTTGAAAATAATAAGAAAACAAGAAGTAGAAGCGTAGAAAATATCGTATGTAAATACTACGCAAAAGGGAACTGCAGATATCGGGATGGGCAATGCATATATGCACATCCCACATTATGAACACACATTACACAAGTGGATTTGCAAATTTGATAAGAAGTGCAAGTTCCATCATCTCACGGTCTGCAACTCTTATGCAAGATATGGGAGGTGCAAATACGGACAAAAATGCCGTTACCACCACCCTCAAAGGGACGCATCGGGTGAACAGGAAAAACGAACATCAAAGAAGGGTACCAAATTTTTAGATGTAGCCAACACAATTCAGCTGCTAAATACAATCCAGCAAATACAAAGTCAGCTAACAAATACAGGAATCCGAGAGCCGGACAGAAGGCACGCACAAAGGTAAATTCTCAGGTTGACCACGAGGCAACGAAACCGGCACCATCATTGGAAAACGATTCGGAACCACCTGTATACGAAAACGACTGAGGAAAAATAAAAATATCCTAGCCAACATTCAGGGCCTTAAATCAAATCATTCCCGGACAAAGTTTTATACCTGAAAGGACTCGTGCAAGAAGCCGGAGCAGACTTTGCATGCCTCACGGAAACTCATCTAAAGGACTGCCAGGCGAACCGTGAAAACCGAGTCCTGTGTTGACAAAAAAGAAATACAAATTGACAACTATAACATCCTCCGAGCCGACAGAACACTGAGACGTAAAGGAGGATGTGCTATTTACACACGCGAAAGGCATATGGCAGGAATGACTATAAGTACCTCAAACAGCTACGTAGAATGTGTAGCAGCAAAAGTTGAAAAATTAAATATGGTACTAATTGTAATGTACAGACCCCCAAACACGCCAACCTCAAAATTTTTAGAGTCCATTACAGAGGTAAGAAACTGGGTAAAAGATCTACACTCTCAAAGTTCCCAACCCCAAATATTTTTCTCTGTGGTGATTTTAATTTCCCATTCATGAAATATAAAAGGATAGGAAAAAATATGTGTATACACCAGGACAAGGGGGGCCACGGGAAAACCAGGAGCAGGTAAAAATGCTACTAACACAAGAAAAAACAACTGCCTAGATTTGGTATTCACAAACAACAGCAACCTAATTGATAATGAAGAAATATCCCCAACTATAATATCGGACCACAACCTCATTGAAATAACAACCAATAGAAAAGCAACAGGAAAGGAAAGAACATGAACAACACAAAGAAGCAAATTCGAAATTTTTAATTTTCACTTCAAAGCTATAAACTGGAAAGATGTGACATCCAGCATGGAAGTAATAGATTGGAAAACCATTTTCGAGACCAAGACAACGGAAGAGATGCTAATGACTTTAGAGAAGACGTTAGAAATTGTGGAAAGACATGTCCCAAAAATACAACAAAGAGGAAAAAGAAGCAGGTTCGAGAGACAAAAGAGGTCATTGTTTCGAAAGAGAAAAAGAGTGACTTCAAAATTAAGTAACTGTAACGATAATAACATCAGAAAAATATTAAATGATAAACTGCAGAGTATCGATGACGTCATACAGTCCTGAACTAATTGAGACGCATACAGAAAAAAGAAAGACGACGACGACGCTATAGAAGCGATAAAGGTTAACTCAAAATACTTCTATAATTTTGCAAAAAGAAAGTCGAAAAACCATGCGACTATTGGATCTTTGAAAAACGAGAACAGTGCTTTATCTCATGATCTAACAGAAGTATCTTGAATATTAAGAGCTCATTACGAATCACCTTTCAGTATCCTAAAAACTGACAAACTGACATGCGATAGAGACGCGTTCTTTGAAGAAGAACTACAACGGGAAAGTATAACGGACTTCGACTTCACGACAGATGATATTACACAAGCTATAGGGAAACTAAAAACACTCAGCGGCAGGATCAAATAAATGGAATGCCACACTGATCATAAACTACAAGAATGCAATCGCTGAGCCCCTATATTGGATATGGAGACGATCACCAGACACGGGACGGGAGAAATACCGGGCATCCTGAAGAGCGCGAACATAGTCCCAATATATAAAGGAGGAGATCGATCCGAGGCCAAAAACTATAGGCCAGTGTCGCTTACATCTCATCTCGCTATAATATTTGAAAGAATAGTTAGACAGAAAATCTGACTTTTTGGAAACTTGGAAAAAATTCAATGATAACCAACATGGTTTCGGTCAGTCAGATGATGCCTATCACAACTAATGGAACACTACAACAACATTATTGATGCACTTGAAAGTAATGAAAACTATGATGTACTATACACAGACTTTGCTAAAGCGTTCGACAAGTGTGACCATGGAATCATAATATATAAACTGAAATATATGGGAATAACAGGAAAAGTAGGGAAATGGATATATAATTTCCTTAGTGAGCGACGGCAAGTCGTTACAGTACAAGGAGTATCTTCATCAGAATCAGAGGTCCTCAGCTCAGTACCACAGGGAACAGTATTAGTTCCACTACTCTTCATAATCATGCTAACTGACATAGATGAGGACGTTACCAGAGACAGCACAGGAACATCCTTTGCTGATGACACAAAGATCAGTAGAAAAATAGAAGATATAGAATCTCTACAAACCGACATGAACAGAATCTACAAGTGGACGGAAGACAACAATATGAAGTTTAACACAGAACTTTCAGCTGTTACAGTACGGAAAAAGAGAAGACCTAAAATCCATGAATATTATACCCGAAATGGACAGGAAATTCAGAGAAATTCTAGAGCAAAAGATTTAGGGGTTGATGATGGGGACTGATGATGCGAAATTTGAAACACAAAATAAGATAGCAGTAAACAGAGCAAAGATAATAACGGCAGATATTGAGAACCTTTAAACGGAGGGATAGGAATGTAATGATTCTTCTACTGAAAACACTAATGATACCCAAATTGGAATACTGCTCGGTCCTAACATCCCCATATAAAAAAGAAGACATTAGACAGCTGGAAGGGATTCAGAGAAGCTTCACAGCCAAGATCAATGGGTGCAAAGAACTAAATTACTGGAAAAGGTTACGCGAATTGAACCTATATTCACTGGAAAGGAGAAGAGAGAGATGCTCCATTATTTACACTTGGAAAATAATGGAGAAACTAGTCCCAAATCTTACTCTGGATCCTGTAACTTCCCAAACAACAGTGGAAAGTAGAAAAGGAAGACTGTGTCGTGTTCCCAAATTAAAGGCTAGACAGGGAACATCATTAACCCTGAAAGAACATAGTTTTGTTGTGAGAGGACCAAAACTGTTTAATCAACTGCCCAAAGACCAAAGGAACACGAGGGGTGTTGCAGTGGAGATCTTCGAAAGAAGATTAGACGCCTGGCTCAGAACAATCTCCGATGAGCCGGACGTACCTTGCTATGTGAGGTGGAGAGTACAGGAAACCAACTCACTACTTCACCAGGCCAACTCAAGAGGAGGGGCGACAAGCTTGACCTTCGTGAAATGAGGAATCATCCCGCGGAGCCTTTGAAAGGTTGAAAGATATGATGCATATCCACAAGGAAAAAGAAAATGATTCCAAGATCTTTCGTGTATTCGGAAGTACACCTCGTCAAGGTGTAGACCCTGATGAAGTGTACTTCTGAATACACGAAAGGCCTTGGAATCATTTTTTTTTTTCCTTGTGGGTTTGCATCATTCATTCATTTCACATCTTTAATTGTGAAATTCATCCCATATATATATATATATATATATATATATATATATATATATAATATATATATATATATATAGCCGCAGAGGAAAAAAAAAGTTAATTATAAAACTGTTTAAAAAGGCTGTTTTATAATTAATTTTATTTTTTCCCTGCAGGTTTGTGTAATTATATATATATATATATATATATAATATATATATATATATATATATATATATATATATATATATATATATATGCGCCAAGGGGATATATATAAAATGTTTCAGACCAACAAAGACCCTAGGATCCACTCATGGCTGGTCTACCTAACCGTGGTTATGTATTGCGCATGTCCTCCGTGGTGGCAGAGGGGACCTACAATTTTAGGTGGTTTCCGAACCACAAAAACCTTAATTTTACTACCTTAAACTATACCCAATCTATTAACATACGCGTGTAACCGATTTTAAAACGTCCGGTGCTAGTGTCTCCGAGCAACTGATACAATGAACAAAGCAACATAATTGACGTGCTACGAATTACTTCTACCGGCAAACTATTCCAGCTATTTACTATTCTATGCGTAAAAAAAGTTTTTGGCAACTGCTGTCTCGAACCTTCTGCTTGTGAACTTACACTCGTTATTTCTAGTCCTATTATATTGAGATATTTCGAAAAAGCTACCTCTATTTACGTTATCGAACCCATTCATAATTTTAAAACCTGGATTAGATCACCCCTTAGCCTCCTAGTCTCGAGTGTAGTCAATTTTAACTACTTAAGCCTATCCTCGTACGTCTTGGACCAAAGCGACGGAATCATCTTAGTTGCTCGTCTTTGAACTCTTTCGATTTTATCTATATCTTTGCGCATATGCAGATTTCAAAATTGGATCGCGTACTCCAAATGAGGTCTAACTAATGATTTATAAAGAGGAACAATAATATCACGATTTGTACTCAAAATTCGTAGCTATAAAACCTAGCACTTTGTTCGCTCTATTGACCGCTGCTGTACTTTGTTTCGCCACTTTTACATCACCAGTGACAATAACTCCTAAATCTTTTTCCTGTTCTACGCTTACGAACTCCTTCCCTGACATACTATATCCAAAGTTACCGTTACGCGAACCTATATGTAAAATTTTGCACTTATCGACGTTAAATCTCATTTGCCATGTGACTGACCAATCAACGCTTTTGTCCAACTCTTCCTGGATTTTTACCTCTATCTTCATCATTAATTGCCCTACCACCCAACTTCGTGTCATCCGCAAACTTTGAAACTGTACTGACTAGGCCGACATCTAAATCGTTAATATATATATAAGAAAAAGCAAGGAGCCCAATGCAGAACCTTGAGGAATGCCGCTCGCTACATTAGCCCAAGACGACTCCGCTCCATCAACGACCACCCTCTGTTTCCTACCTCGCAACCACTCTTCTATCCAATTTATTAATATATATATATATATATATATATATATATATATATATATATCAGTGATGTAGGTCTCGAGACCGATCTCGAGACCCAATTTGCGGATCTCGATCTCGATCTCGGTCTCCGCTATTTAGATCTCGGTCTCGACAGACGCGGTCTCGGTTTTTCTCCCCGAGACCTTTCGAGACCTCCCGAGACCGTAATGAAAAATACATGTTATTGGCATACTCATGATGGTGGCTTGGTTGAACAGACACAATTCAGAATGTTTATGAAAGTTTGTAAAAGTAAGGGACTCTAGGTATTCACTAATCAGTCACCCTGTTTTGAGTTGCCACGTTTGTCTTGCCGGTGTGTGTGGGTCTGGATTTTTTAGGTTAGGTTGGTCTCGATCTCGGTCTCGAATTTTAAGGGTCTCGATTTCGGAAGGTAGATCTCGATCTCGAACCTTTGATCTCGGTCTCGATCTTGGTCTCACAGGATCAGGTCTCGGACTTGGTGGTCTCGACTACATCACTGATATATATATATATATATATATATACACAGTAAACCCTCATTATTCGCGGTAGATGCGTTCCATTCACGCCGCGAATAAGGGAAATCCGCGAATACGCCATACTCCATTGATTTTGTGCCTAATGTACAGGAAGGTGGTTCATATCCTTGCCTTTTAGTGCTCGCGGGCGGGCTGCCTTATGAATTACCAGGCTTCACCATGTGACCTGTAGCATTGGCACAAAAGAGAAGAGTTACACGATCTTTTGCGGCTTTGAATCCCGATGTATGACGCTCCTCCTGACTAATGTAAGTGCGTGATGGCAATTTCTCCCAAAAAAAGGGCAGTCTCATCGGCGTTAAAGACCTGTTCAGGCTTATACCCCTGAAATCTTGACATTGTGCAGCGAAAAACGTTTTTTTGAATCTTTCAAACCCCTTTACTAGCTACAAAGCTTGATTCGGGAGTGGTGCTCGTTCCTTCTCCTCCGTCGGCGGCCTTGAAGCAGTGACAGCGAATAATTGAAGCCGCGAATGGTGATGCCGCGAATAGCGAGGGTTTACTGTGTGTATATATATATATATATTAGTGGTGGACCGGATATCCGCATCATTTTAACATCCGCATCCGCACTTCTGACTGCGGATATTATCTCTAATAAATTATGCAATTTACAATTAAATTAGCTTATAAGGCCCAGTCATGCACATTTCATGTAAAGTATTAATTATTAATGAACAAACAAATATATAAACCTCAAAATATAAATACCAGGTAACACAGCAAATTGAATGAAACTCGTTTCATTGAATTTTCTGTGGCTGAAACTGCTGAGAAAGTCATTAGTTTTATCATAATGAAAACATTAATATTAATTTTAATTCTTATGCATTGCCTGCATATAGCAATATCACGAAATTTGAAAAATTATGTCATATATTCATAATTCTATATTATATTGATAGATTAACTAAATATCTACATCCGCGGATATTGAAATTAAAAATCCGCATCCGCAGATGTTGAAAAACTGACATCCGGTCCACCACTAATATATATATATTTAGTGATGTAGGTCACATCCGCATCCGCATCCGCGGAACATCCGCACATTTTCTCGCATCCGCATCCGCACTTTGGGCTGCGGATGTCGTGCGGATGTGGACCGTTCAGATAAAATGTCATTAATAAGCGGAAATTATCAAATTCTACTATATTAATAGAACTAGTTCATTGTGCGCAAAAGTGATGCAAGCGACAAGACGAGAGGCTGTTCTTGTATGAAGTTACTCTCTTGCAACCTACTTAGATCCACGTTACAAAGCTAAGTTATTTTCACCTAGTACATTAGAACGAGTTAAATCATCACTTGGCAAAGCAGTTGAAGAGCTTCAATCTCTTGAATCTGTCGCTTCGCCACCCACCAAAAGAATAAAAGTTTCAGTGACAGAACCAACACCTTCAACAAGCAAATCTATCACAGAATCTGTCTCTCAGTTTCTTGAGTCAAGCAGCAATGACGAGACCTACGCGATGTCAAAAGATGTAGTAAAAATGATCGAGAGCTATCACCAAGAAAAACGCCTGGCTGCATGTGACAATCCTATTAGTTGGTGGAAAAATACGCAGAATATCTATCCATACTTGAGTAAACTTGCAAGGAAACATTTAGCCTGTCCTCCAACAAACGTACCAAGCGAGAGATTATTTAGCAGTGCTGGATTAATATATGATGAAAAGAGAAACAGAATGGCAGCAGAAAAGGCAGAAAAATTAATGTTCCTTAAGCATAACCTTCCTATAATTAAGTTTGAACATTAAACGATGAACATCTTAGTTTACTTTATTTTAATTACTCATTTATAAATATGCCTTATAAAACTTTAAACTTAATATAAATAGTTATCAAGCTAATTAAAGATCTCTTTCTATAAGGGTGGAGGTTGGGGAAAGAGGTCGGTGGGGTGCATTTGAGTTGGGTTCACGTCCCGCATCCTGGTAACACAATTATGGTTTCTAATTGTGGCTGAAACTCAACAAAATATAACGAATTTATTTGCAGACGAATTCACTAATTGATTTCTATATTAGTTAGATGCTTGATATTATTTTATATGTTCAGAGAAAAGTACAGCAATTATTGTACAATTAATCAATTATACTACATTATAGCTACAGCTCTCTCTATATAATAACTTATTATATACGTTAAACACAACAAATCTCGAATATATCCTAAAAAATAACGAAAATGTAGACATCCGCATCCGCATCCGCGGATGTTGAAATCAAACATCCTCATCCGCATCCGCAGCCGCGGATGTGAAAAAAATGACATCCGCTACATCACTAATATATATATATATATATATATATATATGTGTGTGTGTGTGTGTGTGTCCCACTCAATTGATCTGTGTATCTATGTACTTAAAGAAACAATATCTAAATATATTGACAGTAATTCAACTATTTATAGCTGTTTCCTAGATATAAGTAAGACATATGATAGGGTGAACCACAATATTTACGGAGAGTAACTCTGGGTAAATTATAAAAAAGGTTCTGGCAGAACCCTAAATTTGCTGTACAACAGGTCTTTTAGACTTACATAAATTACCCCCGAGATGCTCAGCTTCGCAAATGTTTGCTACCCGCAATGTCCCCAGCTTCCCGGAGGTAAGAAGACGTGCTCAATACAGTCTGATGCAAAGAATTAAAAAATTAACCAACCCAATTATCCAAGCTATCCATGAGTCCTGCCGTTTGTCCTGTAAGCTATGGAATTCTTGGTACGAAAACGTCTGTCTGTAGCTCCACTTAACTTCGACATTGCTGTATTATTTCTAATCAACTGTATATATTTCTACCATTAGAATGTGAACTGTCATTGTATTAATAATATTTGTCATATGGACTATAGTCTGCCAATAAACATTTTCATTTCATATATGATTGTCAGGGGCCCAAGACTTTTAACTAGCTTCTTAAGGACCTCAGAAACGTTACAGGGGTCAAAGTTGAAGTTTTCAAGAGAAGACTAGATGCCTGGCTCAGGACGAAACCAGATGAGCCGGGTGTACCTGGCTGTATGCGGTGGAGAGCGCGAGAGAGCAACTCGCTCCTCCGCCAAGCCAGGCCTAGAGGTGGTGCCACCAGCTTGACCTTCGCGTGAAGTGAGGGTGTGCGATTCGGATATTTTTATTTCGATTCGATTCGGCCACTTGTTTTCGAGTGTCGATTTTTTTATTAGTAAACCCGTTTAGGCACTTTTTGAAACGTGATAAAGAAATTTCACTAGACGGGTGAATTAAGGTAGTAGCAAATGATTGTCGAAATACAATAAGGTTTTATTAATGAAAACATAGCAAAATGACGTTATACGCAACGTAATTAACGTATACGTAACAAATTAACATAGAATAATGGTGGTTAACATAGAATAATATCAGACTAAACTAAGAATTGGCTTTTGAACATAAAGATATTAAATGTTAATATGTAAGCTAAATTCCAAATTTTTGTTTATTTTTGGTGTTATTTACAGGCTTTTTCTACGACCAGGCGCATTGAGCGCACTCAGATCTTTATAAAAGCGTAATCTCTTAAATATCGAACTATTTTATAACGTTATTATATTATATATATATATATATATATAATATACAATAAACTTCCCAAATAACGGCACCCTCGGGGATTTGAGGGTGCCGTTATTGCGAATTTTTCGTTGTCTCGGAAGTTTTTTTTAAAATGTATTTAATGCGTAAATAAAGGGGGATAAATAAGAAATAGAGAGATAATGAATACTACTTTATTAACTGGTAAATGCACAGTACGTAAATAAAGCAAAAAGAACATTTTAAAATTGAAAAAAACTATTCTAAATTCTCCACCACGAGTGCTTCATCTGTAGAGGGTGCATTTTCTTCAATTGATTTCTTCAAGAATTTTCTTATGTCACCTTGTTGCGCGGATGCTTGTTTTTTGTTAACATCGTGTTTTTAAGCATCTGTGCTTGCATTACTTCTTGCATATTGAAGCTTGGATTTTGTTAAAAAAAACTGAGAACCGTGTCCATGCACGATTGTGCGGTGGCCCAAGTTATCTTTTCAGTTGAATCATTTCCCTCTTCTTCTGTGTCGGAACAAAGTGCTGCATCTTGCTTTTCAGGATTAACTACACTGTCAATAATTTCTTGATCTGAAAATGTTTGAGTTAATTCAATATTATTATCAACTGCAATCCATTCATCAATATCTTCATCTACGAGGCTATGTAAAGGATTTTCTGTGCTGGTAGATTGAACAGTTTGCATTATGTCTTGTGTGTTCTGCCTAACATTAAAACCATCAAAATCATGTTCGTCGTCTGAAAGTAAATCGGCAAACATAACACGGCCATAATTTCCTCCATGCTCTCAAAAGAGTGACAGGTTTCACAGCATTCCACGCAATAGCAACAGCAAATAATGCATCCTTAATTGTAAAGTTACGTTGAAAGTTTGGAATAGAGGTTTCACTGTTAATCATTTGTTCATAAAATTATTTCTGTAGTGGCATTTCAAATTCTGAATAATTCCCTGATCCATCGGCTGAATGAGAGAAGTGACGTTGGGTGGTAAATAACATGAAAAAATGTTTCCACAATCTGAAACTAACTTGGATTCATGAGGATGGGCCCTACAGTTATCAAGAAGTAAGACACATTTAGTAGTGTCTAAACTCTTCCCCATATCACGTAAATTTATTCGAACGGCAGGCACAAATTCGTGAGCAAACCAATCTTGAAAAATTTCTTTATCCATCCATGCATTTTTTTGTGCCTTATAAATAAGACTGGTAAATGCATAATTCCCTTCAAGGCTCTAGGACGATGGTACTTACCAATTACTAAAAGCTTCGTCCTGTGTTGGCCAGATGCATTTGCGCACGTAAGAACTGTCAATTGTTCTTTATTGTGCTTGAACCCTAGCACTACTTTCGTTGGTAAACACTTCTAGTACAATTCAGTTTCATCGGCATTGTATATCTGGTCAGCTGTAAGATTGTGCTCTTTTACAAGTTCTGTGTCTGCTGATTGTTTTTCTCCTGCAATGTCTAATTTTCTAATTCCGTGGCGTGTCTTAAATCTATTCAACCAACCCTCCGAGAAAAGAACTGTTGTCTCCAAGCCCATTTTTTCTTTAAAATCTTTCGCTTTGGCCAATATCATCGGCCCTGATATAGCCATACGGCCCATACCCTCCGATCGCTTCAATAAAAACCACTCGTGCAATACTTTATCCAAATTTTCACATTTTGGTTTATGCAAAGTTTTCCGATTTGCTATTTTATGGTTAGGCTCTGAACTTGCAGTAAATTCTAAAAGCTTCTGCTTAGCATTTCTTATGTCATACAATGTCGACGATCCAATGTTATATTCCGCCATCAACAAACTTCTACTTACGCCTCGTTCCATTTTCTTAATTATATCGAGTTTATCACTAAGTTTCAATGTTGTTCTTTTTTGTGTTTTCTTCTCAGTAACTTTCGGAGACATTGCGAGAGGGGGTGTATTCACTTATAATTTAACGTTATAAATGTAGCACTAAGCGTTCCACGTGTTGTTGGTACAGAGTTCACTTTCAAAATGGCGCCGGATGTAAACAAAGTCATGCGCGCTGCCGTTTTCTTTACTGTACGACAATTTTTAAAAGTGCCGTTATCTCGAGTATTCCGTTATTTTGAGTAGTGCCAGTTTATCGTCTCGACAAGTTACAGTTAGCGAATCGAAAAATCGAATTTTTTTAGCTCTAAGTCGGGTCGGGTTTCGATTCTTTTACTGAATCGACCCGAATCGGCATTTTCAATTAATCGCACAGGCCTAACCTGAAGAGAAACCGACGCACGAAACTGCAGCGAGGTTAACGAAGTGTGTGTGTGTATGTGTGTGTGGTGTGTGTGTACTAGGGTACTCAATATATTTTGCCCCACCCTTTTTTCTTAACTAAATAATAGGCCATGAGGATGAAATGTCTTTTGGGCCATAAGTTTGAACTTTCTGCGCTTCACATAACCGGATTTTTCCAGTTTGAACCTCCTTGTTTTAAACCGTTTTTAAACGCCCTTGTATAAAACCGATGGTTAACGCAGTTTCGAAAATGGCGTCTGACAATGATGTGCATCGTAAACAGAGAGCTGTTATCGAGTTCTTAACCGCAGAGAAGGAAACAGTTGGAAATATTCACAAACGTCTACAAAACGTTTACGGAGATGCTGTTGTTGATCGAAGCACAGTTGGACGCTGGTCTAAACGTGAGATATCATCGGAGAGAGGGAGACCCAGCCTCGGTGATGAGCCACGCAGCGGTCGCCCGACATCGGCTGACATCTCACACTGTGCAACGTGCTAACAGCATCATTCGATCAAATCGGCGCGTAACATACAAGGAGCTATCACTGGAGCTAGGAATTAGTGAAGAAAGTGTGAATACGATAATTCAGCAACTGGGATACACAAAAGTGTGTTCATGGTTTGTTCCTCGCGAACTGACAGAAGATCATAAAGCCCAAAGAAAAGAAATTGCTTCCGAGTCGTTGGTTCGATATGAGACAGAAGGAGATGACTTCCTTTCACGAATTGTGACTGGGGATGAGACTTGGGTACACTATTTTGAACATGAAACAAAACGCCAATCCATGGAGTGGCATCACGCAGACTCCCCACGCAAGAAAAAGTTCAAAATGGCTCCCTCTACAGGAAAGGTTATGGCCAGGCCACCATCTTCTGGGATATGAAAGGGGTGATTCTGGTGGACATTATGAAGAAAGGACAAACAATGAACTCAGAGGCATATATTGCTACGCTACAGAGACTCCAGAGACGTATAATGCGAGTTCGACCGGAGAGAAAACTGGAAGGCAAACAAGAGAGGCCATCAGAAAAATGCGCTTGACTGTGTTACCCCACCCTCCATACAGCCCGCATCTGGCACCTTCAGATTTCCATTTGTTTGGGCCAATGAAGGATGCTATTCGTGGAAGAAAGTTTCAGTGACGATGATGATGTTGAGGAGGTTAAGAGGTGGCTCCAGCGAAACCCAGCGGACTTTTACCAGCAAAGAATAAAGGCCCTTGTTTCGAAGTGGAGGAAAGCCGCAAAAAAGGATGGAGACTATGTGAAAACATAAAAACTTGTAAAAAACGTATATAACTACTTGTGCACAAAATTTCTGGAACTTACAAAGAAACTTGGAAAGAAAAAAAAAAGGTCGGGCAAAATATATTGAGTGGCCCTCGTGTGTTATATATATATATATATATATATATATATATATATATATATATATATATATAACCTCGGTTTTGCTTCCGCCTGAATTGTTCATTCTGACGAAGGTCAAGCTTGTCACCCCACCTTAGACCTACAGTTTAACGTGGAATCCGAACCACGTCTCACCACCACCACGGGAGTTCAGAAATTACAAAGTCCTTGCCCGGACTCGATCTCACGACCTCCCAATCAGCAGCCCAGCGTCTTAACTACTGCTTCAGTTTAGGTTAGGTTAGATTAGCCAAACTTAAAACAAAATATTGGGAGTGTAAAAACTTGGAATAGTATAAAGCAGTAGTAATTGGCTTTCGAATTTTTTAATTAAAATCCTAACGCGAGTAAAATTCGAAGAAATAATAATATACACGGTAAAAAAGTGCATTCTCTAAACTTTTTAATGGAACCTCCCGGCTACCTTAACGCAAGCGTAAGTGATTAAAAGTTTTAAAAAATAAAAGACCACATGTAGGAGCTAATGTAACTTCGATGACCGCCAACAAAAATGTAGGAAGAATTTGGCCATTTATGAATATATATATATATATATATATATATATATATATATATATATATATATATATCAGGTCATCCAATAAATAATGTCGTTTTTTACGATAAAGTTCAAACTAGTCCTACTCGGTTTAAGCATAAATTTTCCGAAGGTTATATCTAAGAGGAGATCTATCGTGTTTCGCTACATACTTTACAGACCTTGACCAGTGAAGACGTGTGTTTTGCTTTATGTGAACCCCTCATAAACATGGCGGTATCAGAAGAGCATATCTGGCATGTAATGCTTTACGAGTTCAAAAAAGGGAATAGTGCTACTGAAGCAACGCGAAACATTCAGGACGTTTATGGCAACGATATTCTGCATGTGAGGAAATGTCAAAGATGGTTTCAAAAGTTTAGGAATGGTGACTGCTGTTTGACAGATGCAGCACGCTCTGGACGCCCTGCTGAGTTTGATAATGCCCTGCTGTTAGCCGCACTTGAAGAAGACTGTTTAACAACTGTCGAAGAATTGGCCCAGAAACTCAATTCATCCCCGTCCACCATCCATCGACATTTGCAACAACTCGGGAAAGTGCCTAAGTTAGGAAAATGGGTGCCACATGAATTGTCGGTCGACAATCTGAGGGTGCGGGTAAACATTAGCACAGCTCTTCATTCCCGTGAACTCCAAGATCCGTTTTTGCACCGTTTAGTGACTGGTGATGAGAAATGGATACTGTACCAGAATGTTAAGCGCCGTCGACAGTGGGTTTGTGCCGGAGAACCAACGACACCACAGCCAAAACCAAATCGTCACCCTCGGAAGGTGTTGCTTAGTGTTTGGTGGGATAAAGGTGGTGTAATACACTTTGAAACCTTACCACACAACCAAACAATCACCGCTCAAGTCTACTGTCAACAACTGGATCGATTGAACACTGCACTAAAAGAAAAGAGACCTTCTTTGGTTAATCGGAAAGGAATCGTGTTCCACCACGACAACGCACGTCCTCATATCGCTCGGATCACTTCTGCAAAAATTGAGGAGCTTGGGTGGGAAAAACTTCCACATCCTCCATATTCTCCAGACCTTGCGTCTTTAGATTATCATCTCTTCAGGAGTCTGCAAAACTATCTTGACGAGAAACAGTATACTTCTTTGGATGACCTGCACACCAGTCTTTGTACGTTTTTTGCCTCAAAACCGCCTGAATTTTATAAACATGGCATTTGAAAGCTTGTAGGACGTTGGCAGAGTGTCATTGATTCCGATGGAAAATATATACTAGATTAAAAAGTTTCAGTTAAGTTTTTTTTTGTCCTTCAAATTCCGATCTAAAAAACGACATTACTTATGGGATGACCTGATATATATATATATATATATATATAACTGGATGGATTTTGTAATTAGGGACAGTGAGCTCACTTTTAATTTTAAAATTTAAATTTAAATTTAAATTTAAAGGTGGACAAGTAATCACGAACGACTATTTATTTAATTATTTTTAAATGTATGTGTGTAAATGGCATGCAACAATTTCAATATATTTAAATTTAAAAGGAAAAAGATTTTATTATCGTCCGGCATCAAATTTAAATTTGAATAATTTAAATTTTGATGTTAGAGAGAAAATTCTTGTTTCAATACGATAATAAAAGGTATAAAAAAGTTTACCCCTAAAAAAATGAAATATAAAAGTATGGAAAATAATTGAATAAAGAAAACGAAAATCAATTTAAAAATATAATTGTTCGCCTTAAACATACAGAGCTAATGACACGCACTCAACATACACAAATTAGGCTGAACTTTTCTAATTAGAAAATTAATCGTTTAAAATTAAGAAAACATTTTCTCTTACGTCAGTAAACCTTTTTAAGTTAATTAGCACTGCAGACAAACACAATGCATTCAACAGTGAAGCCGCCCCATAAATAAAAGGTTGAACTCCATGATATAAACCATTTGGACCAATATATATATATATATATGCGCCTCGGTGGTGTAGTGGTTAGCGTCGCTGACTACGAATCCATCAGCCCTGGGATCGAGACCCGGTGACGGCAGCCGGCCTGCAGCAAAACCCAGCTGTTCATCCTTCCACACAATAAAGTGGTTGCTAGATAAATGGGTACCCTGGGTGGCCTTGTGGTTAAGACGCTGGGCTGCTGGTGGGGCATGGTTCGGATTCCACGTTAAACTGTAGGTCTAAGGTGGAGTGAAAAGCTTGACCTTCGTCAGAATGAACAATTCGGGTGGAAGCTAACCAAAGATATAATATATATATTGAGGTGGAGCAAGTGTAGTTTACGTACCCCTGTGGTGCCTAGTGTAGTTTACGTTCCCCTACATTATCCTAGTGTAGTTTGCGTTTCCCAACTTTGTCCGCGTATACTTAATCAAATAAAACGTTAAAACTAACGAAAATATTACGACTTAACCAATTGTCAATTTATTTATATTTATATATATATATATATATATAAATTGACGATTGGTTAGGTTAAGTCGAAATATTTTTGTTAGTTTTAACGTTTTACTTGATGGATTCATTTAAAAATGTCTCCTAAAGATCCTAGTGTACTTTACGTTCCCCAACTTTAACCTAGTGTAGTTTGTCCCCCCCTTTTGCGTTAGGGGGACGTAAACTACACTTACTCCATTGAGGTTATAGATTGTGTGTTTGTGTGTTCCGAAATATATCACTTAGCATTCAGTATAATGTTATAGAGAAGTACAAAAACCATAGGATGTTATTGACCCTTTCATTGCTCTGAGCCATGATCGTGGCTTTTAGTCCGACCGCAAATAATAATGATATAAATTGTACTACAATAAAACGTTTCAAAGATCACCTGAAGATCAGGCCCCCAGCCTTCTTAGTTAGCTTTATAAGGCTAACTAAGGAAAATATAACAACCTAATCTAACCAATCGTCAAGGGCCTACAGTTGACCTAACGATTGGTTAGGTGGTGCTACTGTAGTATGCGGTCTACCTACGATTGGTTAGGTTTAATCATGATATTTTCGTTAAAACTAACGAAAATATCATGACTAAACCTAACCAATCGTCAAGGGCGATTGACAATGGGATGTAAACAAACAATTAGTAAACAAGGTAAGAAGCTATAATTAAAAGGTAGACCGCCGAATCGTAGGTAGACCGCATACTACAGTAGCACCGGTTAGGTTAGGTCGTGATATTTTCGTTAGTTAGCCTTATAAGGCTAACTAAAGAAGGCTGAGGTGATCCCGTTTCAACATATATTTCAACACCTTTATATGTGTGTGGTTTAGTGGTAAGAAAAGGAACCCAAAGGCGTGTCATTAAGTGATTAATTATCGAAATATTTAGTCCTGAATAACACTAATTCTTATACTTTTAGGTTTAAAGAAACATATACCCGTCGTTAAAGGGTTAATAAGGAGATAAACATGTAATAAAACGAGATACCTTCAAAGCTGCACTTGAAAAGAAGGTTTTTTGGTTTCCTGGATAGTGTGGTAGTAAAGACATGCTTGGAACGTAGCCCACATTAGGGATAGACAAACCTTCCTCTGTATTGCATGTTTTAATTCAATCTCTTTATTACCATTAACCTACTGTTATATATATATATATATATATATATATATATATATATATATATATGTGTGTGTGTGTGTGTGTGTGTGTGTACCGGTATATATACACCATAGACAAAATTCCCAATAAGTTAAAAAAAAAAAAAAATTTATAGTCCACAGTTTTTAGGAAAGTAACATATATTAAATACATTTTCATATTGGGATATCCTAATTTTGTAAACAAAATGCTGTCAATTACTAAAAGGAAATATTTCAAACCTTAACGTAAAAATCACTCGTTAAAAAATATCTTTTGCGCTTCCGAAGGCAGATACATATAATTCAAAGACTTGTATTCCAAAAGACGTAAAGTAGTTTCCAAAGTTCCATATACTTTACGTATCGAGCATTAAAAAAGAATAACGTAGATGAAAATCACATTACAGGAATTTATGGAATACCCTGTTCTGGGTGTGAAACGTTCTATTTATATTAGATCGACTTATAATTTGAAAAGAATCTACCATCATAAACATATACAGAGGACAGAATCCAGTCATGGCATAAATTTGAAGAGAGCCAATTTGATCTTAGAAATCGAAAATGTCGATAAAATAAACTTTGTGGAATATTTTCTAATTCATATTCATATCGCTATAAAACCTTTAAGGTTTAAACCGGTTTGAACCGGACATTCTCGTATATAACAGTTTACATTATACATCTGGCTAAGGAAAAGCAATGGACAAATTCAAACTGATCTCCGCACATGTGCAGCCAGGTTAACTGTTTAAAGTTTTTGTGTCAGTTCGATATTGAGACACGAAGAAGGAGGGGCTCATGTTTCTCCAAAGGCTCGTCTCTAATTTTAATTTATTTTCATTCTAATACGTAGATTTTATTTATTTTATGTTCCTAACTACGTATCAGATCTCCATCTTTTTATTTCTTTTAACTTATTGCAATTTCTTTCAGTCGTATGTAATTGTATGCACGGTAACTAAATTTTAAGTTATATATATATATATATATATATATATATATATATATATATATATATATATATATATATATATATATATACAGTATTAAATTTTTATGGAGATCGTAGTCTGATTTTGAGTGTATTTTGCAGATGTATATTATATGTATATGTATATTGCAGATGTATATTACGGCAGATTTCAAAGGATATTTTGCATTTGAAAACAAAGATCCTCAATTATTCTGAAGTTTATGCGCACAAATGTTGAATTTCACATTTCAAAATAAACTCTCAACTCTCATTCTTAGACAAACTTTCTTGGATGTAAATTATGCGTCAAGTTTTGAGTGCCCTTCTTGGCGATGGTTATGAACAATGAAAGAGAAAAATATTCTCCCAAAATAAAAGTAGGGCCAATATATATATATATATATATATATATATAGGTGTATTCTTACCTGACACATAACCCAGAAGAAATATGAAGATCACCAATCTATCTTTCACATCTTTTATTCTCATTTTTAATTTTTTTTTATTTCAAAACTTTCTTTTTAAATGTTTGTATTTTAAATGAAACATTTTTTGTTAAATAAAATTTTAAAAAATCCTCTGATTTTTACGTCGTAAGTAAAAGATGGCTGTTGTTGTTGTTGTTGTTGTTGTTTTTGTTTACGAACTCAGAGGTTACTTTTCGAAATATTTTTTTGATTATAATTAACTGTTAAAATGTTAGTAATTTTAGGTATAAAATTTTTTTAAACTATTTCTAAATTTAAAGACGACATGTAAAAGGCTACAAATAAATTCAAAATAAACATTTTCAGTTACTGCAACACTTTATCACCTTTAAATTATCCACGGTAAAATAATTCAGCCTTTTCTTTATTTATTCTTAAGGATTTAATGGTTTTATTTTAAGGATTATTCGGTACAACTCACCATCGATGGATGGCAAAAACGACTGGTTCTAGCACAGAAAGCGTTAAGCTACGAGCCACTTACCTTTTCGAAAAGGAAGTTGCAAGATATTGCAATAATCGCATTTATGATTTTATGATGCACAGTGTATATATATATATATATATTTATTTATTTATTTATTTTAACATCAGCGGAAGCTGGAAACTGCTTCTTATAAATGATATTGAGAAGCAAACGACCAGCAATATATATATATATATATATACATATACACTCGTGTGTGTGTGTGTGTGTGTACAGGATGTACAATTGGTCTGAAAGCAAAAATATGAAATTTAACACTGAAAAATTCCAACTATTAACATCGGGAAGAAGGGCCTAAAATCCATGGAACACTATACCGAAAATGGAAAGGAAGTTGAGAGAAACACTAAAGCCAAATATTTAGGAGTTATCATTAGAACTAAATTACCGGAAAAGGTTACGTGAATTAAATTTTATTCGCTGGAAGGAAGAAGAAAGGTACACCATTATTTACACTTGGAAAATGATGGAGGAATTAACCCCTTAATCTCATTTTGAACCCTACAACCACTCAAACAACAGTAGAAAGTAGGGATCAAGTAAAGATAAGCACCCCCAGCCTTCTTTAATTAGCCTTATAAGGCTAACTAACGAAAATATCACGACCTAACTTAACCAATCGTCAAGGGCGTACAGTTGACTTAACGATTGGTTAGGTTAGGTCGTGATATTTTCGTTAGTTAGCCTTATAAGGCTAATTAAAGAAGGCTGGGGGTGCTTATCTTTACTTGATCCGAAAGTAGGAAAGGAAGAATTTGTCGTGTTCCTAAACTAAAGGCAAGACAGGGAACATTCTCAACCCTGAAGGAAAATAGATTTGCTGTGAGAGGGCCAAGACTGTTCAACCAGCTACCCAAGGAAATACGGAACATGACTGGTGTAGTGTTGGAAATCTTTTTTAAAAAGAAGATTAGACGCCTGGCTCAGAACAACACCAAATGAGTTGGAGGTACATGGCAATATGAAGTGGAGAGCGCAAGAAACGAAGTCACTACTTCACCAGGCCAATTCAAGAGGAGGGGCAACAAGCCTGACCTCTGCGAAATGAAGAATCATCGCACGGAACACCTGAAAAGTTGAAAGGTGTATGACTGTATATGTGTGTGTGTGTGCGTGTGTGTGTGTGTATAGAATGTAAAGTGTATATATATATATATATATATATATATATATATATATATAAAATGCTTAGTAAGAAGAAACATAGAATTAAAGAGATTAATAAATACTCCCCATACAAGAAACCCTTCGCAGTATTGATCAAACATCAGGTTTCAAAAAGCTAAGAAAATACGAGCTCCAATTTCCGTAGATTTTTTCTTTGTCTGCTTTTTTGCCACAATCATTACGAACAATTACGACGATTTGACAAGATACAGTGTTTCTAATTTGAACCTTATTAAAATACTACTCTTCAAGATTAATTTTTACATAAGAGTATTCAAAAGAATTCTACAATATATATATATATATATATATATATATATATAATATATATATATATATATATACATATACAGAGTGTCCCAAAACCATGTATACATTTTTAAAAAACTTATAACAGGCGAACCCACTAACAGATTCAGATGATTTTTATTTCTTTTTATAGCCTATACCTATAGCCTAAGGAGATACAACAGCGAAATTAGTAATAGCCTTGCCTGCCTACAGTAAAGATGGAAAATGGAAGTGTGCGCTTATCATTTGAGCAACGAAAATGGATACTAAAGTCGTATTTTAAAGTTGAGAAGATATCAAAGGTTCAACAACAGTAGAGAGACAATTTTGGAACTAATCCTCCAACTCGACTTACCATTTCACGTATCTGTGAGAAATTTGAAGTTTACGGTACTGTGCATGATGTGTACAAGCAAGCGACTGGGTGTCCAAAGACATCAACAGATGCTAACACTTCTGATGAAGTGCTACAGGTATTCAACCGATCACCGAGAAAATCTGTGAGACAATGTGCTCGTGAAACAGGGAAAAGTAAGACAAGTGTCCACAGAATTCTGAAGAATGCTAAATGGAAATCTTACATCCCGAGATTATTACATGCCTTGAATGAGGATGATCCGGATCGCAGAATCCAGTTTTGCGAATGGTTTCGAGTAAAAAACACAGAAGATGCCAATTTGCGGACAAAATTGTGTGGTCTGATGAGGCTACATTTAAGTTGAATGGTATAATTAATCGTCATAATTGCACATACTGGTCACAAGAAAATCCACACATTTATGTGGAACGACATGTAAATTTACCGGGTATAACTGTCTGGTGTGGTTTTTCTTCCAAAGGTTTGGTTGGTCCATTCTTTTTCGATGGTACAGTTACCGGTCATAGCTACCTCAACATGCTTCGGGGAAAAGGTTTTCCTGCAATTCGACAGTTATACGGAGATGAGGACATTTACTTTCAACAAGATGGAGCACCTCCTCATTACCATCAGGATGTCAGGAACTACCTTGATGAAACATTTCATTATCGGTGGATCGGACGACGAGGTAGTATCGACTATCCACCACGTTCACCAGATTTGAACACACTTGACTTTTTTTTATGGGGTCATTTGAAAAATGAAGTATACAGTAGAAGACCTACATCACTTGAACAACTAAAGAGCACAGTTGAAGAAGCGTGTAGAAATATCCCGACAAACATTTTTGTTGAAGTCTGCCAATCAGTGAATCAAAGAGCGCAGTGGTGCATTGATGTCAATGGTCGACATTTCGAAAACTTACGTGTTTAAAACAAATTAAACTACCTATTATTTCGATGTTTTATATTTTACCTATAAAAAGAAATAAAAATCATCTGAATCCGTTAGTGGGTTCGCCTGTTATAAGTTTTTTTAAAAATGTATACATGGTTTTGGGACACTCGTATATATATATATATATATATATATATATATATATATATATATATATATATATATACACACACCCTGTATATCGATGACTACGAATCCATCGGCCCCGGGATCGAGATCCGGTGACGGCAGGCGGTGCGCAGCAAAACCCAGCTGTTCATCCTTCCACACAAAAGTAATTGGTTGGTAAGTAAATGGGTACCCTGGGTAGCCTAGTGTTTAAGACGCTGGGCTGCTGGCGGGACGTAGTTCGAATTCCACGTTAAATTATAGGTCTAAAGTGGAGTGACAAGCTTGACCTTCGTCAGAATGAACAATTCGGGCGGAAGCAAAACCAAGGAAAAATAATAAAAAAAGGCAAAACAAAAGCTTTTATTTACAGAACGTGCCCAATATGTT
This sequence comes from Bathynomus jamesi, assembly GCA_023014485.1. Taxonomy (NCBI): domain Eukaryota; kingdom Metazoa; phylum Arthropoda; class Malacostraca; order Isopoda; family Cirolanidae; genus Bathynomus; species Bathynomus jamesi. Next base: position 48,246 of record JAJOZX010013219.1, read on the forward strand.
CACCATTGTTTTCAATACGCAAATTCAGACGTGATACCCAGTCAGCAAGCACACGGTGAATGATGTCAGGAGTAATGGTGTTACATGCCCCAATAATGCGCTGCCGCAAATGTTCAACACTCCTGATTTTCTCTGCGTATACCAGCGCTTTCAAGTGGCCCCAGAGATAAAAATCTAGTGACGTGAGATCCGGGCTTCTAGCTGGCCATTCCACAGGCCCTCGACGTCCTATCCAATGACCAGGGAATTTTTGGTACAGGTATTCCCTTACTTAGGCGCTGTAATGTGCAGGAGTGCCGTCTTGCTGGAACCATGTTGGGGAAATTTCCTTCTTCGTTCAAGACACTGGGAAATGCTTCTTCCTTGAGCATACGTAGGTAGGTGCCTCCAGTGACATGTTCATCGAAAAAGAGGGGGGGCCTATGATGCGATCCTTCCAAATGCCACACCATACCATCACCCGAGATGTACCTTGTTCCTTTGAAGAGGTATACCAGTGAGGGTTGTTTTGATACCAGTAGCGGGTGTTCTGTCGATTTACCTCACCATTTCCATAAAAAACAGCCTCGTCACTGAACAGAAAGGTGGACGGGAAATTGGCATCCCGAGCATATTGTTCCGTAGCCCATTCACAAAATTTCATGCGTCGGTTGGGATCATCTTCGCTTAATTTCTGTAGGCTCTGAAGTTTATATGGATGCCATTTGTGAGCCTGAAGAATGCGATGGATGCTACTTTTCGACACTCCTGTCTCGGCGGACAATCGCCGAAGAGACTTATTGAGACTTCTGTTAAAATAAGCCAGGATAGCAGTCGCTGTATCATCGTCAGTGGACTTCCTTGAAGGTCCACTGCGTGGTTTATCTTCTATGGATCCTGTTTCCTTAAACTTTGCAACAAGTCTGCTGACACAACTCTGTGTTATTGGCTCGCGGTCTGGATGCAGTCTGTTAAATTCAGCAGCGGCCTCTCTTTGACTCCGATTTCCTATGAGTAGAATTATCTGGATTCGTTCTTCCTTGCTCACAGACATTATGGCCTGTAGAAAGAGAAAAATATGAATTATCGTTTGTAGAAATAGAAAAATATGAATTTCTCCTATGATGCCGGACTTATGGGACACCCTGTGTGTGTATATATATATATATTATATATATGCCAGTAGCCGTAGCTCAGTGAGTAACACCGTTCTCTACTGTATAAGCGAAGTGATGAAAATGTGGACAGCTGTCCACAGTTTACTGTTGCTCTGATTTTAACATTTCATTTTTTTTTTCATTTTTACCTTTTATTGTGAAGTGATGATAGACATTTAGCCGAAAACGTTTTTCATGCTTTTATTTTTGCATTTTTCATATATATATATATATTATATATATATATATATATATATATATATATATATATATATACTTCGCAGAGCGTCGCGGTTGTTGGGTGGTAGACCGGCTGCACGCTCCAAAAACCGCGACGTTGCTATCCATGTTATAAATCCCAGTCCAATCAGACATTAAGTCAGTCATAATAATGAAACCCAAAGTCTACTAAATTAAATATATATTAAACACGCAAAAGTACTGAAATATAATTTATAATCATTATATTAAATAATAATCATTATAATCAACTAAAAGCAAAGTAAAAGTGCCAAACATTTTTAAGAAAAACGTTGTGCTTCAGACAACTCAGTGTCTTAAAATATTCCATATGGAGGACGATTTTGAAACAAAAGTTGATCAAGAAATATAAATAAAATTATCCTTTTTTAATACTAAAATTATCAACATTTTTTTATAAGGAAAAAAGGAATGGCATGTAAAACTACTTGAATTTCATTTTTGAAGAGGAACTCCTCCAAATAAGTCAAAGTTGTTTCGAGTGGGACCCTTTACAATTGATTCAATTGTTTATCTTATTCTTATTTTAAGTTTAATAACTTATTTTTTTGACAAGAGAAATGTCTTACCATGGGCTCCCCTCTCTCCGCCACTGTAACCTATTCATGGAAATCTTTGAATGAAAAGTTCTCCCAACAGAAGAAATACACTAAGAGATTCTTGATCCTTCAGTTCCTTGGTATCGTTATGTCGATGACGTTTTTGATTTGCTTCCGTCGGATTCTGATCTCATCCACATACGTACTTAATCAGTTAAATAATGTTCTGTCCTCTATAAATTTTACTTTTGAAACTGATTAGAATTCAGCATTTCCTTTTTTCTACGTTCATAATCATTAGATTTTGTAACAACAAACGTGCCTTTACAGTGTTTAGAAAAGCTACCCATTCCAATGTGTATGTCTACTGGGTTTCTTCACAGAGTTATCTACCAAAAAAGGTACTCTCACGGGCATATTTTTGAGAGCCCTTCGGATTTGTAGCCCCTCTTACTTAGATGCCGAATTTCGTTACATTAGTAATTCTTTTTAAAAACTGGGTTATCCTCCTAACTTCATTGAAAAGTCTCTTATATCTATCAGGAAGAAATTTATAATAATAGTGTTAAAAGTTTGTGATGTTTCGATGGTTCCGTTTAACTCACAGGCACTTCGAGATGGTTTACCCCACTCAACTTACTTTGGTTTCAAAGGTTCCCTGTTCTACTCGTAATCTTTTACGAAAAATTCAATTATTGGATCGTTCTTGTAATACGGAGTTTATCAGATCTCGTGTAAGTACTGCCTTAAGATTTATATTGATGAAACCATTGATTTCAAGGAACGTCTCTGTCAGCATATAGTTTGAATACCGCTGATGACACTGATTCATAAAACTAAACTTTTTTCTGGTTCCTACATAAACATAGCTGATACTAAATGAATTTTTCACGCTAAGTTCGAATCTGTTTCCAGAACTTTTCTATCACATAGAGGTTTGAGAAAAATGCAGTTTTATACAAGTATAAACAATTTATTTTATTATACGAAGGCCACTCAATATATTTTGCCCCACCTTTTTTTTCTTTCCAAGTTTCCTTATAAGTTCCAGAAATTTTGTTCACAAGTAGTTACATACCTTTTTTAAAAATTTTTATTTTTCCACATAGTCTCCACCCTTTTCTACGGCTTTCCTACACTTCGAAACAAGGGGCCTTTATTTCTTGCTGGTAAAAGTCAGGTGGGTTCCGCAGGAGCCACCTCTTAACCTCCTCAACACCCTCATCGTCACACTGAAACTTTCTTCCACGAATAGCATCTTTCATTGGCTCAAACAAATGGAAGTCTGAAGGTGCCAGATCCGGGCTGTATGGAGGGTGGGGTAATACAGTCAAGCGCATTTTTGTGATGGCCTCTCTTGTTTGCAAACTGTTGTGTGGTCTTGCGTTATCGTGCAAAAGAAGGACGTCTTCCAGTTTTCTCTCCCGTCGAACTTGCTTTATACGTCTCTGGAGTCTCTGTAGGGTGGCAATATATGCCTTTGAGTTCATTGTTTGTCCTTTCTTCATAATGTCCACCAGAATCACCCCTTTCATGTCCCAGAAGATGGTGGCCATAACCTTTCCTGTAGAGGGAGCCATTTTGAACTTTTTCTTGCGTGGGGAGTCTGCGTGATGCCACTCCATGGATTGGCGTTTTGTTTCAGGTTCAAAGTGGTGTACCAAGTCTCATCCCCAGTCACAATTCGTGAAAGGAAGTCATCCTCTTCTGTCTCGTGTCGAACCAATGACTCAGAAGCAATTTCTTTTCTTTGGGCTTTGTGATCTTCAGTCAGTTCGCGAGGAACAAACCGTGAACACACTTTTGAGCAGGGTTGTGGAGTCGGAGTCGTGGAGTCGGAGTCGTGGAGTCGCACGTTTCAGGGCGGAGTCGGAGTCGGAGTCGAATTTTTACAATGTGTGGAGTCGGAGTCGGAGTCGGAAAATTTTGGACCGACTCCACAACCCTGGTTATAGCCACTAGGTTAAGAAGGGTTATTCAATTTTAAGTAGGACTACTACTGGTTAGACCTTAATTATGTTTAAGAGAATCTTTTTCATTTATATATATTATATATATATATATATTTTGGAAAAATAAAAATCCCTTAATATGATAATATCTACAAGTCAATATCCTTCTTAATATTTGAATGTTCCCTTATCCTAGAAAGTAACCTGACGATTCATGTGGTGGTGATGAAATGTCTTATTATTATGATAATTATAGAGTGAAACACTAGAGGAGTCGGAGTCGTATATTTAAAATGTGAGGAGTCGGAGTCGGATTTTTAGATTTTTTACAATGTGTGGAGTCGGAGTCGGAGTCAAATTTTTACAATGTGTGGAGTCGGAGTCGGAGTCGGAGTCAAATTTTTACAATGTGTGGAGTCGGAGTCGGAGTCGGACAATTTTGGACCGACTCCACAACCCTGCTTTTGAGTATCCCAGTTGCTGAATTATCGTATTCACACTTCCTTCACTAATTCCTAGCTCCAGTGATAGCTCCTTGTATGTGACGCGCCGATTTGATCGAATGATGCTGTTAGCACGTTTCACAGTGTGAGATGTCACGTCCGATGCCAGGCGACCGCTGCGTGGCTCATCATCGAGGCTGGGTCTCCCTCTCTCCGATGATCTCACACGTTTAGACCAGCGTCCAACTGTGCTTCGATCAACAACAGCATCTCCGTAAATGTTTTGTAGACGTTTGTGAATATTTCCAACTGTTTCCTTCTCTGCAGTTAAGAACTCGATAACAGCTCTCTGTTTACGATGCACATCACTGTCAGACGCCATTTTCGAAACTGCGTTAACCATCGGTTTTATACAAGGGCATTTAAAAGCGGTTTTATACAAGGGCATTTAAAAGCGATTTTATACAAGGAGGAGAGGTTCAAACTGGAAAAATCCGGTTATGTGAAGTGCAGAAAGTTCAAACTTACAGCCCAAAAGACATTTCAGCCCATGGCCTATTATTTAGCTAAGAAAAAAGGGTGGGACAAAATATATTGAGTGCCCCTAGTACAAATACAGCTAAATAAACATAACTAGAAAGCTACTGAAATGATTTAGTGGAATACTTTCGCTTGTATGATGTACGAGGAGCTTCTCTTAACAATGACCAACAGTAATCAGCTAACATATTAGGGTTTCATCTTCCCTGGTACCGTTTTTCCAACTTTAAAATATCATGATGGAAGCGCTCGCCATGCTCATTACTCACAGCTCCCAAATTCTCAGGAAAGAAGTCTAAATGGAAGTGGAGGAAGTGAATCTTTAAGGGCATGCTACACCCCATTTCATGGTATGCTACTAGCATTCTTTTAACTAAATCTTTGTAGTTTAGTACTTTGTTGTTACCTAAACAATTGGTCGGGACGGATTTAAAACACTCCCAAGCATTTTTTTCTTTTCCTTCTAAAACTGCATCGAATTCATCATCATTCATCAATTCTCGTATTTCGGGGTCCCACAAATATTTCTTCTTTTATTTTCGCTTCGCTGATTTTGGGGAATTTTTCTGTAATGTATTGAAATCCTTTGCTGTTTCGATCCGTACCTTTCACAAAATTTTTCATCAGTCCTAAGTTTATATGCAAAGGTGGTAGATAAACATTTTTTGGTTCAACAAGGCTTTTATGCAAAACGGTTTTTTTTTTACCTTCTACTAGTTGTCTAATCGCTAACAATGTAATGTTTAGACTTAGCACGGCTGTCCCATTCACATAAGAAACAGCAGTATTTCGTATACCCCAGCTGCATTCTCAAAAGAAGAGCTATATATAACCTTTAGGTCACCACAGATGTTCCAATTATACTTATTGTATTCTATGCTGTTTAAAAGATATTCCATATTTTCATATGATTCTTTTAGGTGAAATGAATGAGCAATGGGAACTGATGGGAAAATATTCCCATTAAGTAGTAGAACAGCTCTCAAACTCAATTTTGATGAATCAATGAACAACCGCCATTCTTCAATTTTGTGTTCGTGTGCGAGTGCTTCCATCAGGGCATTAACATCATTGCAATAGCAAAGATTTTCTTTCATTGAAAAATAATACACAAATTCTTTTTCCCGGTTACGAAATAGACTTATGTTTGTGTTTTTCTCCAAAAGATTCCACCCTTGTAATCTTGAACCAAGTACCTCAACTTGATTTTTAGATAGGTTTAGATCTCGAACTAGATCATTGAGCTCCGCTTGAGAGATCATGTGTGGCTCAGTTAGGGTGGAAGGATTGAAATCTGGATAATTAGTAGGACCTGCTTCAGCACTTTCCTCTTCATCATCAGCTTCATCCTCTACAGTAGGCTATATATTTCAGGTGGTACTGGAACAGGAAGATCTGGACCATGAGCGACAGGTCTTATTGCCGATACCAAATTAGGATATAGAATGGATTTCTTGTTTTATTGAAGAGAATCTTGATGTTTTAGTCATACAGAAATACCAGTCATTTAAGTGATCCTGTTGTTCTCTCCAAATCAATGGTATTGCGAAAGACATAGATAAATTGGCACCTTTAATCCACTGTCAGAGACGGTTTGCACATGAAATGCAACAAACATGCGGTACCCATTGTTTATCTTGATCTCCTACCTTGCATCCGAAGTACAAATGATAAGCTTTTTTTATAAGAGGAGTAAAGCAGCTTTTCTAATTTTTAATAGTAAATTCTCCACAAATGTAGCACAAATTGTCGGCATCATTAACACATCTACGAGACATACTTAATATTTTTCAGTTTTTGTTTTTTTTAACTATTTTAGGTAATCCGTCAATATTCCAAGCACTTATTTCACAATGACATGTAAAAAAATGAAAGTAACATTAATTAAAGGTAACTATAAAAAATAGATGGAAAAAGGTAACTATATAAATATATATACTGTATATATATATATATATATAAAAATAGCTATATAAATATATACTGTGTATATACCTTTCCTTTCAACTGTTCCGCGCGATGATTCCTCATTTCACGAATGTCAAGCTTGTCGCCCCTCCTCTCGAGTTAGCCTGGTGAAGTAGTGAGTTGGTTTCTTGTACTCTCCACCTTACATAGCCAGGTACGCCCGGCTCATCGGGGATTGTTCTGAGCCAGGCGTCTAATCTTCTTTTGAAGATCTCCACTGTAACACCACTCGTGTTCCTTAGGTCTTTGGGCAGCTGATTAAACAGTTTTGGTCCTCTCACAACAAAACTATTTGTTGACACAATTTGGGAACACGACACAGTCTTCCTTTTCTACTTTCCACTGTTGTTTGAGGAGTTACAGGATTCAGAGTAAGATTAGGGACTAGTTTCTCCATTATTTTCCAAGTGTAAATAATGGTGTCTCTCTCTCTCCTCCTTTCCAGTGAATATAGGTTTAATTCCCGTAACCTTTCCCAGTAATTTAGTTCTTTGCACCCCTTGATCTTGGCTGTGAAGCTTCTCTGAATCCCTTCTAGTTGTCTAATGTCTTCTTTTTTATATGGGGATGTTAGGACCGAGCAGTATTCCAATTTGGGTATGATCAATGTTGTCAGTAGAGGAATCATTATATTCATATCCCTTCGTTTAAAGGTTTTCGGTATCTGCCCAGTTACTCTCTTTGCTCTGTTTACTGCTATCTTATTTTGTGTTTCAAATTTCGCATCATCACTAATTACAACCCCTAAGTCTTTTGCTTTAAAATTTCTCTCAATTTCCTGTCCATTTGGGGTATAATATTCCACGGATTTTAGGTCTTCTCTTTTTCCGTACCGTAACAGCTGAAAGTTCTCAGAGTTAAACTTCATATTGTTGTCTTCCGTCCACTTGTAGATTCTGTTCATGTCGGTTTGTAGAGATCCTATATCTTCTGGGTTTCTTATTTTTCTACTGATCTTTGTGTCATCAGCAAAGGAAGTTACTGTGCTGTCTCTGGTAACGTCCTCATCTATGTCAGTTAGCATGATTATGAAGAGTAGTGGAACTAATGCTGTTCCTTGTGGTACTGAGCTGAGGACCTCTGATTCTGATGAAGATACTCCAGGTTGTACTGTAACGACTTGCCGCCGCTCACTAAGGAAATTATATATCCATTTCCCTACTTTTCCTTTTATTCCCGTATATTTCAGTTGTTGTTTAGCCGATCAGCCCACCCTGATCGAGCAAGCCGGCGGCACGCAGGTAACCGATCGCCCTCTCCGGAGTGGACCAGAGGTTCAGCGCACTAGTGATGTTGTGTTGTGTTCGTTGTTGTGCTAGAGCGGTACAGTCCGTCATAATGTGTTCAATTGTTTGTGGTGTGTCTTGGCACAGGTGGCAGGTGTCGTCTATGGAGTTGTCTAGTTTGTGTTTATATGTCCGTAAGTTGGGGTGATGTCCACATCGGAATCGTGCTAAGTTAACTCGATCCGATCTGCTCAGGCTGATCTCTGACCTGTTAATGGGTGGCGGCTTCGCACCTAGGACCGCATTCGGACCGAGTCGTGTCAGTGCTTTGTGGGTTAGGTGTGTGTGTATGTGTTTTCTGTACTGTGTGATGTCTGTGGGGCGTGGTATGGAATGGAGTATTTGGTTATAATGTCTCTCTGGTGTTACCTTAATGGTGCGAGGTGTTGGTGCATGATTGTACGTGTAGTGGCAAGGGTGTTGTGGGTTAGTTGTCGCTGCTGCCATGAATTGTGTTCCCCTCATGTCTAAATGTTCCCTAACTTTTAGTATTTTTGTTTCTGTGTGCAGGTGTTCTATTGGTGTTGTTTGCATCCTGTAATGATACGAAGTGCGTTGTTTTGTATTGTTTGTAAGGTGTTTATATGTGTGTTTGAGATAATGGGTGCTCAGCATGGGCTAGCATAGTCCATAACTGAGCGAATATATTGTTTGTATATGAGTGATGTTGTTTCCTGCTGGTGTCCAAAGTTTGTGCCTGTTAGTACCCTAAGCGTGTTAAGTCTTGACGTACATTTGGTTTTAATGTCCTGAATGTGGTTTGCAAAAGATAATGATGTGTTGTATGTGACACCAAGTATTTTGGTTCTGTGAGTGTGTGGAATGTTGATGTTGTTTAGTGTAAGCTGTGGAATTACCTGGTGTTCTTTGTGTGTTGCTTGTAAGCAAGGTGATGGTTGATTTTGTGGGCGCTACTTTGAGTCTATTGTGTGTGAGCCAGTCTTGTATACTGTTTATGTATGTTTGTAGGTTATTTGTAGCGGTGTCGATGTTGTTGTGGGTGGATGTTAGAGTGATATCATCTGCATATGATGATAAGGTAAGCTTGTTATCTATGGGTGTTGGAATGTCATGCATGTATAAGTTGAAGAGTGTTGGTGAGAGAACAGAGCCTTGAGGGACCCCGTTCGGAAAAAGCTTGTTTTTGGATGACTTGCCATTAAATGTGACATGTGAGTATCTTCCTGAGAGATAGTTGCTCAGCCACCTTTTGGTGTTATTGTGCATGTTTGTGTTGAGTATTTTGTTTATGAGAGGGAAGCGTGGGATAGCATCAAATGCTTTACTAATGTCTATTGTTGCTAATAGTGTACGTTGAGCTGGTCTTCTGGAGTTGATGCCATCCATGATGTGTTGCGTGAGGTTAGTGAGTAATGTCGTGGTTGAGTGGTGAGGTCTGAATCCATGTTGAGTAGGCGATAGTGGTATGTGTGGGTTGGTGATTTGTAAGATTAGTCTTTCTGTTACTTTGGAAGGTGTGCATAGTAAAGTAATGGGTCTATAGGAAGCTGGTTCTGTTGGATTTTTGTTTGGTTTGAGTAGTGTAATAATTTTACCTTGTTTCCATATGTCGTCAGGAATAATACAGTGTTGGTATGAATATGTGCTGATATTTGTGAGAGCTAGTATTCCTTGTGGGCCCAAGTGTTTAAGGTGTATGTTAGATATGTTGTCTGGTCCAGTAGCCTTCGAATTCTTAATGTTTTTGATGATCTTGGTGGTCTGGTCTGTATTGAAGGGTGTAATGGTCGTGTCGAGTCTGTAGGTTTTCTTGTGTCTGGCTGTTTGTCTGTCTGCATGTTTCTGGTTGTTGTCTCTGTTTAAGTGACTTATCTTTGCGTAGTGATTAACTAGAATGTTAGCTTGTGTGTATGTTGGGATATTATTTTGGCTGCGACAGATAGCCGCGTGTGAGGTGTGAATGCCGCTGTTAGAGTGGGTAATGCCGTTTATAGTCTTGTATAGCCTGTATGTATCTGTGGAGTGGTTTAGTGTTGTTATGAATTCCATGAATGTTTCTGTTTGTTTTTCTTTGAGTTTGTTGTTTATTTCTGTGTTGAGCTGTTGTATCTGCTGTTTTATGACTTCTGTGTGTGGTGTTTGTGTGTTATATTTGAGGTTGTTACGTTGCCTTATGAGGTGGGCTATTTCTCTAGTGTAATTTGGGTTGTATTTCCTAATGTTGCCCTTGGGTATGTATTTGTTTGCATTATTGATAATCTGATTAAATGTCTTGAGTGTTGTATCGATGTTTATGATGGGTGTGCTGTTTAATGTGGTGAATTGTTCCTCAGTCTGTATTTTGAACTGTTCCCAATCAGCTTTCTTGTAATTTCTGTAAGTGTGCCTAAGGCTGTTGGGGCAGAGTGTAGAATGTGTTGTAATGATGATGGGCAGGTGGTCTGATGACAGTTGTTTTTCTGTTCTCCATTGTGTATGTGTTGCTATTATGATTCGATGGTCACACTTGTCGAACGCTTTGGCAAAGTCTGTGTATATTACATCATAGTTTCATTACTTTCAAGTGCATCAATAATGTTGTTGTAGTGTTCCATTAGTTGTGATAGGCATGATCTACCTGACCGAAATCCATGTTGGTTATCATTTAATTTTTTCTGAGTTTCCAAAAAGCCAGAGATTTTCTGTCTAACTACTCTTTCAAATATTTTAGTGAGCTGAGATGTAAGCGACACTGGCCTATAGTTTTTGGCCTCGGATCGATCTCCTCCTTTATAAGCACACCGGACAAAAAATTAGTCACCCCTAATAGCACCGATAGTAGGAAGTTCAAGGTCACACAGAGGGCGCTGATGTAGCATTGGTAAGTGACAAGTAGCGGTGACGTAGCACACAGGATCAGATCTGTTTCGTGAGGTGGTGAAGAACAAAGTGTGTGTTGGATATAGTCTGCAAAATGGGTCGTGAGGCAGACGTTACTCAGTGGCAAAAGGAGCCATCGTGTTTGGCAGAGCCCACGGACAAAATGTCTGAAGTAGCCCAATTTGTTGGTGTGTCAACGCGTACTGTCCAGCGAGTTTACAAAGAGTGGTGTAGTTCGCAATCAACTGAAAATCGACGGCGTAACTGTGGCCGGAAAACAATTCTCGACAATAGGGACCGCCGCCATGTTTCTCGTCTAGTAACTGCAAATCGTTTTCAAACTAGAGAACAATTGCTCCAAGAAACCAATGAGGTTCTCCAGCGACCATTTCCGAACGGACATTGCGACGAGAACTGCATGCGATGGACATCTGGAGCAGGGTACCACGGAAGAGGCCGCTGTTAACAGCAAGTCACAAATTGGCACGTTATAAATGGGCTCAGAGGCACAAAAACTGGACTGCGGCAGATTGGAAACGTGTAATTTGGTCCGATGAGTCCCGTTTTTGTTTGTTCTCCAATGATGGGAGGCGACGAGTACATCGCAGGTCCAATGAAGCCTTTAATCCTGAATGCGTCGAAGGTGTTGTTCAGGCTGGAGGTGGTTCCGTGATGTTCTGGGGATGTTTTTCGTACCACGAAATGGGCCCTCTCGTTCCAGTGACGATGAATTTGAACCAGCAGGCGTACCTCCGCATACTAAACTCGCCGGATTCGTGCGGTTATCAAGGCCAGAGGCGCCGTCACACGTTATTAGGTACATTCTGAGAGGGGTGACTAATTTTTTGTCCGGTGTGCTTATATTGGGACTATGTTCGCGCTCTTCAGGATGCCCGGTATTTCTCCCGTGTCTAGTGATCGTCTCCATATCCAATTTAGGGGCTCAGCGATTGCATTCTTGTAGTTTTTGATCAGTGTGGCATTCCATTTATCTGGTTCTGCCGCTGAATGTACTTTTAGTTTCCCTATAGCTCGTGTAATATCATTTGTCGTAAAGTCAAAGTCCATTATACTTTCCCCTTGTAGTTCTTCAAAAAACGCGTTTCTGTCGCATATCAGTTTGTCAGTTTTTGGGATACTGAAAGATGATTCGTACTGAGCTCTTACTATTTCGGATATTTCTGTTAGATCATCAGATAAAGCACTGTCTTCGTTTTTCAAAGGTCTAATAGTCGCATGGTTTTTCGACTTCCTTTTTGCAAATATATGTGGTTCTTTTCATCATATATACACACACACAAGGTTTTCGTTTTAATATTTGGAATATACATCCAAACAAGGTTTCTGGTTCCTGAACCAAAATAGATGGTCCCTATGTATTCTTTTTGCACTGAATCCGAATCTGTTTTTAGAATTCTTAAATATATTTAACCTTTTCTTCCACTCAAAAAATCATTCAAAGCAGCATTTTCAATTGAAAACTCTCTATCACTATCACTATTTATCAATTCATTATTATCTTTATTACCACTAAATGTAAGAGTTTGTATATATTTTGCACCAAAGCAATCTGCCTTATCCTCTTATTGCGACATATTGATGGGTACTGATTAACTGATATAATTTACAGAATGTAGGTAGTGGTAGTCATTACCAGGGCTGCCACAAGATTTTAGGTGAAGGTAACAAAATTGACAAACAAAAGGTAACAAATCAGCCAAAAAGGTAACAAAATATAAAAAAAATTTAAAATTGATTATAAAATAAAGTTCATTATATTTACCTGATTTTTTTAAAATATTGCTTCTTCTTCATCCATATCTTAAAATCATACAGTTGTCCGTTTCGGGAATTTGTGCTTCAATTATATTCGCATTCAAAAATGACCACAAAATAAGAGCAAGCGCGTTCACAAACACAATCTATGATAAATGTTGTTACAAGTTTGCAACTGGAACACTGACAGACTGCTGACTGACTGACTGAGACAGCGTGGGGGAGTCACTGAGTCAGTAAGCCGAGAACCGAAAACGTTTTCAAACGTATAGTCGTCGTGAGATTTATACGCGAACGAACGATGTACGGAATATATAATCAGAAATATACAGTATATGGGACTATATGCCATCTAAATTATTTAGCACTTTTTCCATCTTTAATTTAATGGTTTTAAATATGCTAATTTCTTTATAAAACTAATAATTTTAAATATTTTTAGGTAAACCGATAAAGCATATAAAAAAGTCTAAAACGTAACAAATTTTTTGAACGTCGTACCAAAAGTATGAAAAAGATAGTAAGTAACACATTTGTTACGAACGTAACAAATGTGGTAGCCCTGGTCATCACTTCATTGGTGAAAAGATGCCATCAGTCGCAAGATAGAATCCATAGGTTTCCACCATAGGAATGCTGAACTAGTGTAACTCATGAACGGCAATTTGCTTATAGAAATTGCAGTTAATCTGAAACTGTCATATCTCAGAATCTATACGTGATAGAAGAATTATAAAAACAGATTCGAATTCAGTGCAAAAAAATACATAAGGACCATCAATTTTGGTTCAGTAACCAAAAACCTTGTTTTTCAGTGTAATTAAACCCTACATGAACAGTGATCTCGGCAGTGATCATAATATAAATATTAACAATGCTCAATTAATCTCAGATAATAGTAATAATAATAATAATAATAAGAAAAGAAAACTTATTGAATTTTTCCTTATTAAATACCTGATAATTTTAATATAAAAAATGAATCATTTAAATTGGATTTCTTGGCCAAGTTTTGTTTATTAAAAACGGGGTTTGGAGTTGTTAGTTCTTTTAACGTTGGAGATTTTAACTATTCTATTGCTCTACGCGCGTGTATATATATATATATATATATATTATATATATATATATATAGAGAGAGAGAGAGAGAGAGAGAGAGAGAGAGAGAGAGAGTTGGGAGAAACGGCGTTACTTTTTTAGTAGCTGTAGTGATAACGCCGTTACTTTCGAGATATTGTAACGAAAATGGTAACGGCACTACTTTTTAGAGCGATTTCAATCGTTACTCGCTACTCGTTACTTTCAGACTGATCATTTGACTAGTATCATTTATTAGCTGTTAAATAGCTTTTAGCTCCTCCAAACGAAGACTATCAGATGCTAGTTTTGAAAAACTAGTGCTTCTGAAATCGAGCAACACATGCCTAAAAAACCTGCAATATTAGGTTTTTTTTAGGACAGACCATTTTTTATTTGAGTTTGTTTTGATTTTTTGTCATATTGAGTATAATTTGTAAGGCTTTTTTTACTTTTTAGTCTTTTCTTGGATCAAGTAAAGATAATCCCTCCCAGGTCACACTAGTAAAGCAAATCCCTCCCAAAAATGACCAAGTAAAGATAATCCCTCCCAGAAAGTAAAGTAAAGTGAAGCAGTCTGACATAAGGATAAAAATTAAGAGAATCTTATTTTAAAAAATGATTTATTTGAAAACAAAATTTATTAAAATTCATTTATTACAATGGATCAAGTAAAGATAAGCACCCCCAACCTTTTTTAGTTAGCTTTATAAGGCTAACTAACGAAAATATCACGACTTAACCTAACCAATCGTTAGGTCAACTGTACGCCCTTGACGATTGGTTAGGTTAGGTCGTGATATTTTCGTTAGTTAGCCTTATAAAGCTAACTAAAAAAGGTTGGGGTGCTTAACTTTACTTGATCCAAAGACTTTAATTAAAGCGGTATTGCGGTATTGCGGTAAAGCGGTATTACCAACTTTACCAAGTAAAGATGATCCCTCCCAAAAAATGATCAAGTAAAGATAGTCCCTCCTTTTTCTGTTGGGAGGGATTATCTTTACTTGATCCCTTTTCTTAAAAGTAACGGTAACGCGTTACTTTTTCATAGAAGTAACAAGCGGTAACGACGTTACTTTTTTATCACTGTAACGGTAGCGGTAACGCCGTTACTTATAGAAAGTAATGTACCCAACTATATATATATATATATATATATATATATATATATGATAAAATCCTATTTTAATACGGTAAATTAAAGATGGCTGGAAGACCACGTGCACGTTGACATTGTCGATCCACATCGAATATTACTACACTGTTAGGTTAATTGAATGCCCAGTTAGGTTAATTGAATGCCCTGCTAGATCAACTGAATGCCTGGTTAGGTCTACTGAATGACTGGTTAGGTCAACTGTACGCCCTTGATGATTGGTTAGGATGTCGTGATATTTTCATTAGTTTAAACGAAAATATCACGATTTAACCTAACCGATTGTCAAGGGCGTACAGTTGACATAACTGGGCAGTCAATAAATTAAATCCCAAACCTAGATTAATACGGTAAATTAAAAAATTACTTCAAAAACGTTTATTTTCATTAATTAAACCGGATATACTATTTTGATAGTATGCATATTATTAAACAACATCCTTTTTGGAATTTAAGTTACCTTATTAAAATAGGATTTTACCATTTTATATATATATATATATATATATATATCCTCGTTGATGTTCCGTGTTGTTGGTCTCCACACGGTCAAGCTGGTCGCCCCGCCTCTAAGCCAAGCTTTGTGGAGGAGCGAGTTGCTTTCTTGCGCTCTCCACCACACATAGCCAGATACACCCAGCTCATTTGGTACCGTCCTGAGCCAGGCATCTAGTCTTCTCTTGAAGACTTCAACTTTGACCCCTGCAACGTTTCTGGGGTCCTTTGGGAGCTGGTTCCTCGAGAACGGCGCGTTAGGTAAGTGGACAAACTTAATACCTTATGCCTTATGGGATAAATGGGGATACGTGAACGCGGCCGCGTAAAGTCTCCCATTAATACTTAGATACGTAGATTTTTTATTCACACATAAATGAATTTCCCACCTATATTGTATATGAAATAAGAACATAATAAAATCATGAACATAATGATATTTATATATGATAAATCAAAATATATTAAATGAAAATAGCACGTACCTTTTCTTCACTCTTTTGGATGGTGCGTATGGTAGACTCGTTCACGTGATACTCGCGGCCAAGTGATGTTATGCTCATACACGACACAACTTATCCAGAATCTTTATTTTTTCGGCGAAAGTCATAACCTTACGACTTTTCTTCTCTTCACTATCACTTGCAGATGCTTTACGTTTTGGTGCCATACTGCTGTCTAACGGCAAAATACGACAAGCACAATCCAACACAACTTCACTGAACTTAACGCGGCAGCGGGACTGAGACAAAGGGTGATGCGAGGGGTGACGCGAGAGGGAGGGAGATGCGGGAGTGTCGGAAGTGTAGAAGAAAACACTAGAGCACGCGTTGGCACGCGTACAGTACTACTTTACTGGAGCGTGTTTGGCGGACCGTGTATAATCAATTTTTTTGCTTTTGGCAAATAATTGTTCGCATTTATTTTTCCGTGTATGAGCAAATTCGCGCTGGACAAACACGCATTGGACGAGGGTTTACTATATATATATATATATATGTTAGTGAACGGTTTTTAGATGGAAATTTAAACTTAATAAGGAACAGCAAGACAAGCCCTTGAAAAAACATTTTATTATTAACAAATCTTTCGGCGAGGCTCTCACCATCTTCAGTACTAGGACCGGGAAAAATACAGTAATAACAAAATATATAATGAGCACTATAAGTGAGAGGCTGCAACTTCAAATGTTAGACCATTAAAATTAAAATAAAACATAATTACAAAGGCTTACCTTGTAATATAAAATTCTTTGAAAGTAATTCACTAATAGTCAACATTAAAAAATACACAAATAAAATATAAAATGTAAAATTATACTAAAGACCATGGTGCATTCTCAAAATAGCACGAAAAATAACTGAAAATTCAGAACTGGTGGTTGTTGTTATGTATTTTTATTCAGCTGGTTGATTGTCTCGGTATATAAAGAGAATTAAATAGATTCAGCTAATTAAACCCACATTAAATGAGTTGAATCCGTTAATTTTCTTAATATACCAAGATACTGAACCAATTCAGTTTGAGAAATGGAAGTTGGTGTAGTGACGAGTCCGCTGTATGTAATGTATTTGGCTAAACCCAATTTTCCTTTTAAAACGGGAACTTAATTTTCCCGGGTTGATGCCATAGTTCAATATAATTTACAAAGTCTTATAATGAAAGCTCACTTCATTAATCCAAAAACTACCTCGCAACGCCCTCTCAAGTGAGCTAGCTATACAAATTACAAATTTCATTCACCAGTATTAAATATGAGTTTGAGGTGGATAGACACTGGCTTGGAATGGCGGGTAATTTCGGAGTGGGGCCAGGATTTATTACAGACTGTTCTTACGGTTGTAATAACACAGATTAAAGTAAAAAAACAAAACTTTTTATTACTTTCCAAGAGATAAAAAGTTGTGTAAAGTATTGGTAACTGTAAACAGTAATAGTAAGTTGTAGAGTATCGTATATTTATTTTAGTATGACAGTTCATGAATGAGATGAGACTTGATAATTTATGTTAGACTATGGTCGGTGCCCTTCCCCTCCTCCCATAGAAGAAGAAGAGAGCCAAAAATCAAGGTCCAATATATATATATGATTCCTATGATAATGATTTCTCTACTGAAAACACTGATCATACCCAAATTGGAATACTGTTCGGTCCTAACATGTCCATACAAAAAAGAAGACATTAGATAACTAGAAGGGATTCAGAGAGCTTCACAGCCAAGATCAATGGGTACAAAGAACTAAACTACTGGGAAAGGTTACGCGAATTAAACCTATATTCACTGGAAAGGAGGAGAGAGAGAGATACACCATTATTTACACTTGGAAAATAATAGAGAAACTAGTCCCAAATCTTATTCTGAACCCTGTAACTCCCCAAACAACAGTGGAAAGTAGAAAAGGAAGACTGTGTCGTGTTCCCAAATTAAAGGCTAGACAGGGAACATCCTTAACCCTAAAAGAAAATAGTTTTGTTGTGAGAAAACCAAAACTGTTTAATCAGCTGCCCAAAGACCTAAGGAACACGAGTAGTGTTGCAGTGGAGATCTTCAAAAGAAGATTAGACGCCTGGCTCAGAACAATCCCCGATGAACCGAGTGTACCTGGCTATGTAAGGTGGAGAGTACAAGAAACCAACTCACTACTTCACCAGGCCAACTCGAGAGGAGTGGTGACAAGCTTGACCTTCGTGAAATGAGGAATCGTCGCACGGAACATTTGAAAGGTTGAAAGGAAAGGTATATATATATATATATATGATGAATAAAACCACGAAGGAAAGGAAACACAAAATGGTGCTCAAGCGCTTTCGTCTAATGACATCCTCAGTATATATATATATATATATATATATATATATATATATATATATATTGCACGCGAACGCCATGAACACAAGGGTATTAGTAGCCGTACTAATAATAGACTTATAAATCTCTCCCAATCACATATACGTTCCCACTCCCATCAGTTAGACCATCCACTAAAATCTAATAACTTTTCAATAATTGCTAAAGCCAATAAGCACGACCTATCCCTCTTAAAAACAATACTAATTTTTAAACATAAACTGGATATAAATCATTATACCCGATTCCATAACCTCAATATCCTTCAATAAAACTTCCTTTACTTACCTACCAACCAACCAAGTTAGTGCGCATTAACAAATTTTTTCAATCTTTCTCATTCTTTGCTGTGTCTGTGATTGAGTAACTTGTAACTGATTTGTTCCTTTTAAGATTTTATAGATTTCAGTGTTTTACATTTTAAACTTTTCCATAATATTCCCCTAAATTATTTTATGTTTTTACTTTCATTTACTCTTATCTTAAAGGTAAGCCCCCTTTTATGGTTTTTTTTAATAATATTTTATATTTTAATTGTATTAACTTCATAATTTCATGTCTTAATTTTTATTTTCGCTGTGATATTTGTCAATCTTTAAATTGTTTTAAGTTAATAATTGGTTTTAATT
Source organism: Bathynomus jamesi (assembly GCA_023014485.1). NCBI lineage: Eukaryota > Metazoa > Arthropoda > Malacostraca > Isopoda > Cirolanidae > Bathynomus > Bathynomus jamesi. Next base: position 67,173 of record JAJOZX010013219.1, read on the forward strand.
ATATATATATATATATATATATATATATATATATATATATATATATATATATATATATATATATACACAGTGTGTGTATATATATATATACAAAATATATGTATGTGCAGACAGTCAATTACCGAGAAAAAATGCTTGAACATAGAGTGCCCATATTTTCACATAAAGGGTACGCAAAGAAGAGAACAAGAAAAAAGAGATCATATTCGGCATAGAAGTAATAACAAGAGTAATGAAACATATTTTTTAGAAGAAATGAGAATAATAAAAGCACAGCTTGCCCTTCTAACAAGGAAAGACAGAACGCCGCAATATATGCACCACAACATTACGCACATCACCCTTCTATTCAACACCACCCACCAATAATACAACAACCACAGTGGTATCACGGGCAGCAACCCAAATACTCACAAATGCAGCGGCCCAACCAATAACACCAAACAGGAACCGACATCGACCAGGAAATGATCATTATTTAGGAAAATCGAACACGAAGATTAGAAACCTGGTAAATGTATTATACACAAATATACAAGGCCTCTATACGGACCACGCAGACTGCAAATTACAATACTTGCAAAATTTAGCTACGGAAACCAGCATAGATATCATATGCCTAACGGAAACACACTTACATAAGTGCGAAAAAGGCTGTGAAAACTGCAACGAGAATACAGAAATAGCATTGCTGGACTACAACATATACAGAGCATGATAATAAAAACCCACTCTAATAGACAGAGTTTATTTCCACAACAGTTTCGATCCTCACTGGCATCCTCTTCGGGTGGATACAGAAAAACGAATGAACCAAAAACAAGAAGGAAAACAGTCCAGGGACCATCAAGAAATTCGCACCTAGATTAGATCCCGTTCTCCCGACACTGGTAGGGCATTTTTATTAAGACCCGTTTATAAGTACATTCGCACAAATTTATAACTATCTTCTTGTTCTATACATACAGATTCTATTATTATTTTTTTTTACATAATTATTACATTTATTATTAAATTTGTTACATTTAATATTGCATTATTATTTATTACAGAAATTATAAATTTATTATTACATTGGTTATTACATTGTTGTTTATTATACAGAAATTATAAACCGCAAAACGAATGAAAAAGGCGAGAAGGAAACAATCCAGAGACCATTAAGAAATTCGCACCTAGGCTAGATCCCGTTCCCCCGACCCCAGAAGGGGATTTTTATTAAAGGGTCCCGCTTATAAGTACATTCGCACAAATTAAAACTATCTTCTTGTTCTATACATACAGATTCTATTATTTTGACATAATTACTGCATTTATTATTGCATTTACATTTTTTAACATTTATTATTATTACCTTTACACTAATTATTACATTTATTTTATTACCTTTATTATTACATTTATTGCATTTATATTTATTTCCACATTTATTACTTCATTATTACAAAAAAAAAAAAAAAAAAGAATGAACCAAAAGCGAGTAAGGAAACAATCCAGAGACCTTTAAGAAATTCACACTTAGGTTAGAACCCGTTCGCCCGACTCCGTAAGGGAGTTTTTGACCAAAAATCTCATTAAAGGGTCCAACTTATAAGTACCTTCGCACAAATTAAAATTATCTACTTGTTCTATACATACAGATTATATCATTTTACTTTTGACATAATTATTACATTTATAAAGTACTTTACTTGATTCCCAATCTATAGCATGATTATTTTGGCTGGCGTGATAAAAAATGGTATTATTAGTATTACAACTTTTGAAGGCATATTTGTGTTCTTTAATACGGGTTTCAATATTTCTTCCAGTTTCTCCTACGTATACTAAATCACAACTCTTACAAGAAATGCTGTAGACACAAGCTTGTTCCTGTTTTGCAACGTTATTCCTAACCAATTTACTTTTCACGGTAGATGAATATTTGAACGCCAAAACAAACCTAATTAAAATCTTTCGTCAACGGTTTTACTCTTTCTAAGCCGGCAATGTAAAACAAACTCACATATTGTTTTTGGTTAACTGAAGGTTCCGAGGGGCATAAAAAGATTTTCTGGCTTTAAAATTAGTGTAAAGGTGTAATAATAATAAATGCTAAAAAATGTAAATGCAATAATAAATGCAGTAATTATGTCAAATAATAGAATCTGTATGTATAGAACAAGAAGATAGTTTTAATTTGTGCGAATGTACTTATAAGCGGGACCCTTTAATAAAAATGCCCTTCTGGGGTCGGAGGAACGGGATCTAGCCTAGGTGCGAATTTCTTAATGGTCTCTGGATTGTTTCCTAATCGCCTTTTTCATTCGTTTTTCGGTTTATAATTTCTGTATAATAAACAACAATGTAATAATAAATTTATAATTTCTGTAATAAATAATAATGCAATATTAAATGTAATAATTATGTAAAAAAAAATAATAGAATCTGTATGTATAGAACAAGAAGATAGTTATAAATTTGTGCGAATGTACTTATAAGCGGGTCCCTTTAATAAAAATGCCCTTCCAGTGTCGGGAGAACGGGATCTAATCTAGGTGCGAATTTCTTAATGGTCCCTGGACTGTTTTCCCTCTTGTTTTTGGTTCATTCGTTTTTCTGTATCCACCCGAAGAGGATGCCTGTGGGCATCGAAACTGTTGTGGAAATAAACTCTGTCTATTAGAGTGAGTTTTTATTATCATATTTTGACCTTCACGTAGAAAAAAAAGTGATGTTTTTTGCATTTATATACAGAACAGATAGAGTGGCTAGAAGAGGGGGAGGGTGTTGTATCTACGTGAAAAACATACACATGTGAGGTGAAGGTAAACAAATCAAACAGCACAGTCGAACGTTATTATATTAGAAGTAAAAGAACTGAACCTAACCATTATGTATGTCTACAGACCACCAAACACCTCAAAAAGTGAATTCCAATTTGCCACTAATGAAATACAAAACATGTTAAAATTACTTGAAGCTTCAGCAACAAATATTCTAATTTGGGGAGATTTTAATTTCCCATTCATAACATGGAAGAAAAATAACGAAGTCATATGTTGAGAAGTTTCATGGCAACATTACAAAAGATGATAGAACCCAAGCAATAATGCTATTAGATATGATGGAACATTACGCCCTAACTCAGGAAATCTGTGAAGCCACTAGGAAAGAGAACGTTTTGGATTTAATTTTGACAAATAGCAATGAGATATAATAAAATAAAAAGGTAACGCACACAAATTTCTCCGACCATAACCTAATCGATATACAATTGAAGTTAGCACCCAGAGGTCCGAAAACACATCCCAGAGAGGCAGAAGGAATATTTGAAGGCTTAAACATAAATTCATAGAAAGTAGATTCGGAAAGTGTAAATAAAGTTTTAAAGGAAGTAAATTGGGAATTACTACTTCACGAGAAGACTCCAGAACAAATACTAGGTATAATGGAGTCTGAAACCAAACCTATATTACTGAAGCATGTTCCAGAGAGACAAAAGAGAAAAGGTAGCAAGCTCGAGAGAAAAATCAGGACACTATCATACCCAAAGTACGTGCTTACCAAATGACCAGGGTGAATGATACAGTGAATAAAGAGACACACAGGATACTTGGGATCGCGTGTCAAGAGCCCAACTAGGCCTACATTTTGTCCTACCATAGCTGGTGCTCCATCTGTTGCAACACTGACAAGTTTATTCAATGGTACTTAAGCATTTCATAATGTCTCGTCAAGTGCGTTCTTTATGTCAATCCCTCTGGTGGTTTCTCTTAGGGTCATTAAGTCCAAGAGTTCTTCTTTCACATTTCCATCGCCAGTAACATAACGAACAAATATCGCCAGTTGAGGGTTATCTTTAATATCTGTGGATTCATCGAGGGCCAAACTGAATGCAACAGAATTCTTCAAATCACTCTGCAACGAGCATGTAATTTCAGCACTGATCTGGGAAATACGTCTCTCTGTAGTGTGGCGTGAAATAGAAATACTTGCTATTTGTTCTCGAAGCTTTGTGTTATCTGGAGCGAGAATTGCAGTAACATCGGCAATATTCTTCTTCACAAATTCTCCACTACTGTAGGGAAGTTGAGCACGAGCAATATTCCATGCCATAACAAAACTAGCTTCAGTAGTTAAGTCAGCTGTCTTACACAATGATGAAAGTACAGTTTGTTGGGCAACTAGGCTAGATTTCAACATTGTTAACTTAGTCTTCCGCAATTCTGATTTAGGAGGAAATTCCGTAATAAAATTTTTATGGTTAGTTTCATAACGCTTTAAGTTACTGGCTTTAAAGTGATTGAGTGCCACGTGGCAGATAAGACACACAAGTTTCAACCTTAACAGTAAAGGCAAAGCTCTCCTCCCACTCCTGTTTAAAAACTCTATTTTCTTCTTCATATTTCCGTTTCTTACATTTTGTCTGCTCAGTCATTTTAATCAACTAAGGGGTTGTATAACTTTCACTTGTATAGCTGAGAAAAATAGCCACTATTTGATCTAAGAAGCCAATTTTAAAACACACTCACTCGTTACTACACGCGGCCCGCAGGGTAGCTCGAGGGGTACTGGACACTGGTGAGTGGCAATTGGTGCTAATTATGTAATTATTCCGCTTAGTGCCTGTCACGCAAAAATTGTCGTACGCGTGACTCATTTTATTGTCAATTCAATTTTTCCTTGTTTTTTTTTTTCATATTTTTTTTATGTGAAAAAAAAATTATATTTGTATTATGAATTTTGTCTTTTATGATAAATACAATAAAAAACAAAATTGTCTCGCGAGCCGCAGTTAACAACCTCGAGAGCCGCATGCGGCTCGCGAGCCGGGGTTTGGCCACCCGTGAATTATACAACATCATTTAGTAAATAAAAACGCACTTTTTTGCATTTTTTCTTTGAAGCTTCATAAACTACTACAAACTTAACTACTCTAAACCCCACGGTAAATATTTACTATTACACCGGTCTCCGGTAGAAAGTTTTAAAAGCTGGTTTTCAATGTTTTTCAATGTGCTGAATTAAAAAATTATACTAATTTCCGTCGCAAATGATTTGTTAAAGAGTTATTGAAGCTTAAAGCTTTTAAAACTTTCTACCCTTTTTTACCTGGGAGACCCCCATGGGAACCGGGAGTTTTTGGGTGAGAAGAATCACAAAAACGAGTGGTTTCCGAAGATTTTAAAAGTCAGATTAATACAAAACACATCAAAAACCATAGGAAAAACAAATTTCACCTTCAAAATTGGCCGAACCTAAAACAACCTAACCTAACCTAACCCCTAACGTTATCCAAAATTATAAAAAATTTAAAAAATACTTTAATCACGTGAATTGCCAGGCTGAGGCTCGTCCTCTTCTTCTGAAGATTCGTCCAAATCTTCAATAGTCTGGGGACCACAGGAAGCCATGTCCCTAAGACTAATTGATTCAAATTAAAATCAGTGGAAACGCTTTTAAAACTTTCTACCGGAGACCGGTGTAATAGTAAAGAAATACCAACCCCGCTCCCCAGTGACTAGGTTGTTGCATCAAATGGTCCGCCTTTCTGCAATTTCAAACCACCACTCATGAGAAGTCCTGGTTACGTGACTGGACCTCCTAGTTGGTCTTGGTCGAATCTTGAGTTTTGCACAAAGAGAATTTGTAAATTTGTAGACTCAACTTCAAGTCATTTGGGGGAAAGAAAATGGTTTTAATATAGCCATCTACGCATGGTCAATGCCTACCTAATTTGGTGATATATTAGACTATGATCTATGAAAGTTTTGTATTAGAATCACAAATATTAGTTTTTTTTTTGTGACCCAACTCCCTAGCGACAGGCTAATTTACGTTATTATTTGATTTTTAAGCAGGGTTTTGACCCTGAAAAGTTTTACAAAATTTGCTATCAACTAGTAGCTTACTTCAATTTGAGAATTAATGGGCTGACAGGATTATAAAATCTGGGTATTTTTAAAAGCCTCGAGACTTTAGCCAATGATTTTTATCACTTTCGAACCTTTTAGGCACAGGGATGTGAGAATCAATGAGTCAAACAAACAAACACTTTATTTCAGACTCAACAGGTACAAACATTGTACAAGAGATCCATAAAAGATTAAGAGATTGTCGTCTGGAGCACTGACTAAGTAGGCCAGTGAATCACTGTGCATAACGAACACACAATTACCTACGGCAATGATTTTAGATTTATAAAATATATCAGAGACTAGTCCACTAACCATGGCATCTATTATCTTATTGACTGATTCACCAAGCCTAGTGATAAATCTAAATACAAAATTGAGAATGACACTGGCACAGTTAGGCACCTTATTGACTACAAACAACATACTGACACTAGAAGGAGTACCATTTATAAATTTTGCAGTTCTTAATAAACTAAAAATATGCATCAGTCCATCAGTCATGAGAGTTTTCTGGAAATTCAAGGAGATTCCTAGGTCTTCGAACAAAATGTGGTAAAACTTAAAAAGTAAATCTTATCCTACCACTTATCCTACATTAATTAAAAACGTATATCAATAGATAGAGCAGAAAAAATTACCAGTCCTAAAAGTAAGAGACCAATAAACTTAGCCGAACCTAACGTAAATAAATTTAACATAACTAATTCTTCTTCCGCAGCTTATTATCCCATCTTTACATGGGGTCGCTGTTTTTGGTTCGTCTTCTCCACTCTCCTCTGTCGTATACCACGTCCTCCTCCAAGTCCTTCTCCCTGATGTCCGCCACCACAGTCCCTCCATCTCGTCTTCGGTCTTCCTCTTCTTCTCCGTCCCGGCAACTCCATCTCCAGCACTCTGCGCCCCACATACTCCTCCTCTCTTCTCCTGACGTGTCCATACCACCTCAGCCTGGCCTCCTCCTGCACCTTCTTAGATGCTTCCGCCACCTTCACTGTTCCTCTTATATGCTCATTTCTGACCCTATCCCTCCTCGTCACTCCACACATCCATCTCAACATCTTCATTTCAGCCACATCGATTTTTCTTTCATTGCTCTTCTTCATTGGCACAGTCTCCATTCCATACAACATTGCCGGCCTCACCACTGTTTTGAATACCTTTCCCTTCAGTTTCACTGGGACCCTCTTATCACAGAGCACCCCTAATACGTCTCTCCAGTTCTTCCACGCCGACTGTATTCTACAGTTTATCTCTCTCTCTGCTCCCCCCTCTGCATCCACTGTTGACCCCAAGTATTTAAAATACTCCACCGTCTTAACACGCTCTCCACTCAATGTCACTTCCCCTCCTCGGTGCTGCTGCACATCACATTTCATATATTCGGTCTTCTTTCGGCTAATTCTCATCCCCCTACTTTCCAACACCTCTCTCCAATTTTCCAACTGCTGCTCCACCTCCTCTTTCGTCTCCCCACTCAACACAACATCGTCTGCATACATCATGCACCACGGCGCCTCCCCTCTAATCCTGTCCGTCAACACATCGAATACCACATTGAAAAGGAAGGGGCTCAAAGCTGATCCCTGGTGCAGACCAACTTCCACACCAAAGCTCTCTGACACACCCACGCTACTCCTCACCTTAGTTGTTACTCCCCTGTACATCCCTTGATCAGTTTAACATACTTCTCCGGTACCATCTTTTCCCTTAAGCATCTCCAAACTTCCTGCCGTGGTATCCTATCATATGCCTTCTCCAAGTCAATAAAAACCATGTGCAACGCCTTCTGCCCCTCTCTGTACCTCTCTGCCAACTGTTTCAATGCAAAAACTGCATCTGTCGTTCTCCTTCCCGGCATAAATCCAAACTGTTCCACTGAACTTCCGCTTCGTCTCTCAACCTACTCTCCACTATTCGCTCCCATATTTTCATTGTATGTGATATTAGCTTGATCCCTCTATAATTCGTGCAATCTTGTACATCTCCCTTCTCTTTGAATATAGGCACTATGATGCTGGTCCGCCACTCATCCGGAATCACTTCCTGGTCAAACAACTTCTGCATTAGATCCCACACCAGATCCACCCCCTCATCTCCCAGTGCCTTCCATGCCTCGGCTGGTATCTCGTCTGGGCCAGTCGCTTTGTTATTTTTCATCCTATTCAGAGCACGACTCACTTCCATCCTCCCCACTTGTTCTGTCATAGCTACATTTGGTAATCCATCCTCATAAAAAGATCTTGGGTTTTCTTTATTTAATAATTCCTCAAAATATTCCTTCCATCTATCCTTTATCTCTTCATCTCTTTGCAGCACCGCCCCCTCCCTTCCCTTAATTTGTTTTACCTGTGTAAAGTCTTTTGTCGCTCTATTTCTGCTCTTAGCCAATCTGTATATCTTCTTTTGTCCTTCACGATCATCTAAATCCTCATACATCTGCCGATATGCCTCCGCCTTTGCTCTCGCCACTGCTCTCTTTGCCTGTTTCTTTGCTTCTTTATATACCACCTTACACTCTTCACTCCTCGATTCTTCCCATAACTTCTTAGTTTCTCTCTTACTTCGTAGTGCTCTTTGGATCTCATCACTCCACCACCATCCTTCCTTATTTTCCCCCACTTTACCTGATGTTTCCCCCAATATGTCTCTACCTGCCGTTCTCATGACATTCGCATTATGTACCCACCAATCCTGTACATTCTGTTCATCAACATGGATTTCACTCAACACTCTCTCTCTAAATTCCCGTTTCTTCCCCTCCTATCTCAGTTTGTACCACCTAATTCTCCTCACTGTTGTTCCTCGGGTCTTTCTTCCTCTTTTCAACATCACATCCATGACTACCAACCGGTGTTGTGGCGTCACATGGTCTCCTGGAATAACTTTGCAGTCCCTCACCTCGGCCAATTGCGCCTCCTATACAGTATGAAATCAATTTGCGATGTTCTGCCTCCACTCTTGTACGTAATAACATGCTCCTCCCTCTTTCTGAAAAACGTATTTACAATCGCTACATCAAACGATACAGCCATATCCAACACTCTCTCACCGTCCACGTTTGCCTCTCCATAGCCATGACCACCGTGCACTCTGACCACTCCATCGTTATGATCACCAATGTGTCCATTCATATCCCGCCCAACACCACTCGTTCGTCCTCGGCAATACTCTCCATTTCTTCCTCCAATAACCTCCAGAATGCTTCCTTAACGTCGTCCGGACATCCACTTTGGGTTGCGTATGCACTGATTATATTGAGTACATGTTCCCCATAATTCATTCTCAAAGTCACCAGTCTATCTCCTCTTCGCTTTACTTCCACTATGCTATCCTTCAATTCCTTCGCCAATACAATACCCACACCATTCCTTCCTCAACCGACGCCCCACTGTAGAACAATTTATATCCCTCACTGAGTTCTCTTGCTTTGTTCCCCTTCCAGCGTGTTTCTTGTACACACAACACCCCAGCTCTCCTCTTCTTCATCAACTCCACAATCTCTCTTCCTCTGCCAATCATGCTTCCAACATTCAGCGTCGCAATTCTCAGGTCCACCCGAGCTCGCTTCGTTAGCCGCACCCGCTCTTTGTGCGGTAGCCCTCGCCTCACCACAGAGGTCGGGCGAGGTCTCTGTACGTCGCCTACGGTGTACGCCCTAGCCGTCATCGCATTTTCGTGTTGAAGACTCACCATTGTGGTTTTGGCTGGGTTTTTATGGCCGGATGCCTTTCCTGACGCCAACCCTCCCCATTTATCCGGACTTGGGACCGGCCGAGAACAAGGCTGGCTTGCCTTACCCTCGGGTTGGGTCTTAGGATTGTACGTTATTATTGTAAATTTCTTTTCAAGGTTTTTTATTATTCATACAAAAAAGATATGCCTTACTTCAGAACGCATTTTTCGGACTACTGAAAATTAGTTCTACTGTTATGATTATTACTTGAGCTAAAATATATTTTATCTGCACAATTCACAATTATTTATGTCATAAAATGAAAATAACGTTCATGTTATTTTGTATCTCCAAAAAGTTTACTCTTCTTTCACGTACTTGACATGACGAAAGTCAAGTAAATATCAATTGAATCAAATTTTGGTCTACTTTCAACTCGAGGCTTCTTTGTAGTTTAAAAACTGAGATATTTATATCAAGCATTGAATTGTAAATAAATAAAACGTAACGTAAAAATTAACGTAACTAATTGATTTGCTAAATTTTGCAAAAATCTGTAGCAGTTGAATTGCATTAAATTTTATACAGATAATCTTTAGGAGCGCTCCATTTTTCAATATTAAACATACACTCATAAAACATATACCATTTGAAAGCTCACATTTTTCTGAGTAAAAATGTAGTAATCCAAAAGTATCAATAGCAAATAAAAAGTAACGATTTAATTAATTGTTTGATGCGTGACGTCATTAACTACATTATAAAGGTTGGCTAAGTTATAAAATCTTCAGTCTGTGTTGTAAGATGGTATTTTTGGTAATTGTTACGCTAACCTAACCTAACATGAATATATTATTACATTATCATTTGTATAATTTAGGTCTCACCCATCACAAATTGATCGGTATAGTGTTTTATATTTAAACCTAGTTACTTTTTATTTGCTATTGATACTTTTGGATTACTACATTTTAGACTCAGAAAAATGTGAGCTTTCAAATGGTATATGTTTTATGAGTGTATGTTTAATATTGAAAAATGGAGCGCTCCTCGAGACTTACCTTTTATACATTTTTTAAGAGTATTGTATTTTTTATATTTTGAAAAGTTTACATAGCTGTATATATAGTTTTTTATGCTTTATTGATTGATGTATGTTATTAATGTAGAAATGTAGGATACGTGGTTGTTGTGCAGCCTTAAAAATAAGATTTACCAAATTCTACAATCCAATACCCAAGATGTTGAACTCTTTCCAAACTGTCTGGATTCTGGAATTTTGCCCAAAATGCATGATGAGCCAATTTAGGTAGGTCCCACTTAGGTGCCAATGCATTAGATCACTTTTATCAGAGCTGAACAGAAGGTTTTCTAATTTTCTTATGTCCTCAAGTTCTTCCATCAGACTAACAAGAAAAAGTCATTTGTATTGTCCAAATGTAATGTAATATGGTTAATATTCTTCTTTTAACCCGCTCACGTGCGGTTAAAACAGTATAATATATTGAATTGCCATTCGAAACTTGACTAGAAAATATATATCTTATGTTGTGCAAATTGGTTCAAATGTATTTTAATAAAATATATGGTTAATATTCGTTTTAATGCTTTGTTCGTTTTCGATAGGAGACATTCTATGACAATTTAACATATAAATTCGTATTCAGGACACCTTGAAACCTCAGGGAAACTGATAAAAATCAAGGAAATGTAATAATTATTTTTTATGGAAAAAAAAAAATTTAGACGTAAAAAGTAACCATTATAGGCCATTGACCGAGTATTTAACTCTTAACGCTGTTAAAATTTTAACGAACGTCGTCCTCTCCAGTTTTATGGGGAGACATCTCGTGGCAAAATTAGGAAATATAGGTCAAAACAACCAATTAAAACTTTTTTGTTTCACGTGACCTTATCTGACCAATCAGAGACGTACATTTTGAATCTCTGATAATGCATACTCATTTTCTCAGTCTCGTTTTCATTATGATTTGCGAAGGTTGTGATTTGGATTACTATCAATTAATACAAGATATTTATAAGAAAGAAGCCGGTGCTGAAGCTTTCTTTACGAGTCACTGTGTTTTACCTTGTTGGAAAGACGTGAAGAGCTGGATATTACGGTCTGGCAACAAAACCCAATCCTATTCAAAGTATCTTGCATGGTACTTGTTTAACCATGAATATCCCTCTCAACAACGTCTCCACAAATTCATGTTGGTCGCCGCGGATTTGTATAAATACCCTAACGGTGCTATTTAAGGTAAGAAATTGCAAAAAAAACGCGGGTTAGGTTGGGTTAGGTCAGTTTAGGTTAGGTCTGAACCAAAACATATTTTTCTGGTGTTTTTGGTGTGATTTGCTCAAATCTGAACTTCGTTTCTTTGGGAAATGAGCCATTTTTAAGAAATTTTCAATTTTAAAATTTCTCAAAAATGGCTCATTTCCCAAAGAAACGAAGTTCAGATTTGAACAAATCACACCACAAAATACCAGAAAAATGTGTTTTGGTTCAGAAAGGAGGAAAAGCAGTAAAACGAATAATTACCAAATATATTGCTATTTTTTTTTTTTCTAATTGGATTCAGTTTAGTGGTGTTTGTGATAGCATTATGACATGCCACTCTTGTGATTTTGACTTTGAGAACTTGATTCATCATGTGCCCTAGATGAAGACAAAGGATTGGATGTTTTTAGCAATTACAGCGTTATTCTCTCATCCTTAACTTGCCCGAAATGTGACAGTGAGTGCCTAATACGAAAAGATCAGAAGATATTTAGGTGAAATAACCAATATTAACCTGTTAGGTTAGTTGAATGCCTGGTTAGGTTAGTTGATGATGATAGCAAACTTTTCTGGTTAATTTTGAGGTGTTTTGTACGAAATTGCCATCTATTTCCTGTGCAAATGCGAGTTTTTGAGATGACAATATCTCAAAAACTACACATTTGCACAGGAAATGGATGGCAGATTCGTGCAAAATACCTTGAAATTGACCAGAAAAGTTTCTGATCATAAAAACAGACTGGGTGTAAAAATGAATAATTACATGTAATATTTTTTAGGACTTTTGTTAAATCTTTAGCAGCAGCTTGTTAGTTTGGATTTCTTTACTTCAACACACCATAACCAATAACAAAACCAATATGTGTTTCTAGGTAACTAAGGTGTGATAAGCCCAAATATGTTCATTTTTAAATGCAAAAAACTTTTTTTCTACATGAAGGTCAAAATATGATAATAAAAACCCACTCTAATAGACAGAGTTTATTATTATTTGTGGAAATAAACTCTGTCTGTTAGAGTGGGTTTTTATTATCATATGTTAATTTTTGTTGCAAACAAGGTTAGGTTAGCTTAGTTAAGTGCAAGCAAAGTGTTTGTGATAAAAATGAACATGATTGCACCATAATTAGCTACAAATATACTATATAATATTTTCTTTGTGTGCTATGGTAGGGTGTGTCAAATTTTTCAACTTTCAAATTCCAAATATGAGGGGTGCTAAAAAGTTGCAGCATGACTTTATCTTAAAGGTATTTTTGTTAATTTAATATAATTTAGTTTTGCTTGGTAAGAAGCTACATAAATATAGTGACTTTTTTGTGGAATTATAAAGTGTGATCCAGAGAAATGGGACCCAAAAGAAACCCCTGTAACTCTTAAAGTATAAGTCCTTTTATAAAATCATACGCATCATTCGAAAGAGGATAGTTATAAGTTTGTATAGGTTTTGATAATACAAGACAAGATAAGATACAAAACAAAATAAAAGTGTTAGTTAAAACTAACCCTTCAAGATGACTGCATGGACTATGGAACAGCTGCGTTTCATAACTGAGCAATATTATGAGCATGGAAGAAGTGTAGTTTCAGCTCAAAGATCTTTCAACGACAAATTTTCAGATGTCAAAATCACCTTCTAAGAAAGTAATCCGTCGGTGCGTCAGAAATTTTTCCCTAACTGGCAGCATTGGAAAAAGAAAACCAACTGGAAGAGTGCGCACAGCAAGGATAGACGAGATCATTAACAGAACTCATGAAATTGTACAGGATAATCCTAACATAAGCATCAGATGTGCTTCTCAGCTGTTAGGAGTTGGATATGGAACAACACACCGTATATTCAAGCAAAATCTAATGCTCTTTCCATATAAAATTCAAACAGTGCAACAACTAAACGATGGAGATTTCGCACGAAGACGACAATTCTGTCAATGGATCCAACAGAAGGTAAATGACACCACCAATTTTCTAGCAACTTTGATTATGTCAGACGAAGCCCATTTTCACTTGAATGGAACTGTAAACAAACAATTGTTGTTTCTGGGCAACAGAAAATCCATTGAATATTACCGAAGTCCTGTTGCATAGTCAGCGTGTAACTGTTTGGTGTGGTCTTACTGCATCTCAGATCATAGGGCCGTACTTTTTCGAGGATTCCACCGGAAACACGGTCACTGTAAATGGTGATCGCTACGAAAAAATGTTGACTGATTTCCTTATTCCTAAATTAAGAGATCTTTGTCTAGAAAACCACTGGTTCCAACAAGATGGAGCTACCTGCCATACCACGAGGAACTGCATGGCAGTTTTGCGTCAAAGTTTCTAGGTGAGTTAATCTCAAGATTTGGAGACGTTGAATGGCCCGCAAGGTCTCGGATTTTTCTCCCTTAGATTATTATCTCTGGGGATATTTAAAGAGTAGGGTCTACAGAAATAACCCAACGACCTTGCAAGAATTGAAGGCTGCCATCACAAATGAGATACAGGCCATACCACCGCACACTCTCAAAAGTGATGCAGAACTTACAAGCGAGAACACTGGAATGCTTGGCAACTAATGGAGCACATTTGAAAGGAGTCATTTTAAAAAAATAAATATTTCATAATAAACTTGTAACTCTACTCTTTCGAATGATATATAGTTTTTATGAAAGGAATTAAATATTAAGAATATTTGGCTTTTTTTTATGGGTCCCATTTATCTGGATCACCCAATATAATAATTATTATATTAATAATTATATATGCTGTATATATAATGCACTGCTGTTTTTGCTTATTTCACAGGTTGAAACATATTCATCAGTGTGCTGAAGATTACTTGTCCGTCAGTGCTACCATCCTAACCAGTGGTAATTGACCTACAATGACTTCTAAAAGGAGGACAAGACTGGGGACATTCACACATATGAGCAACCTAATTGGAACTGGTAGAGAGTTGTTGCCCTCTGAACTCCCAACTCTGCGAGACGTTCTGAAATATGGGCTACTGCTAAGAGAACAAAGTGGTGAGGATGTGAGAAACTACCCAGCAGCCAGTCTTGCAAAGGACATTTACCCTAAAGTGCTTGAAAAGTGGGAACGAGCAAATAGTTCTTTGTAGCCCCCATTGTAAATTCACGAGTCACAATCTTAAACAAGATCCAAGAGAGCTGGGAGCAGGCCAAAAACATCTCGGAGAGGAAAGCTACATGTCAAAGAGGCTTTCATTGCAAAACTTGACAAGCTTTTTGACATCCTCATTTGCAAGTGTAAAATTCTCTGCTCTGAATTTGGCTGCCTTGCAGATGCTGGTTGCAAAAACGAAACTCACATTAACTGTACATGCCCTAGGGAGATGAAGATCCCTGTGAAGGAACTTGCTTTCATTAAAGGTCAGAGAGACAAGTCTGGTTCTATTGGACCACATCAGATTGGCTTGCCAGATCAACCTGAGCACAACAGACAAGTCAAAAAGCAGAAGCAGCAAGAAGATGAAAGAAGAAGGCTTGCTGAATATAAGCAGACAAGTAAGCAGGATGTTTCACTGCCATCAAATGAAATAATTTTCTCTGATGATGAAAATGAAGAACAAATAGCTGATGCTCAAGATGGAAAGGATGGAAGTTATGAAGTGACATTAGAAATACCAAGCACGTCTTCAACTTCCAATAAAAAGCCAGAGTACAACACATTAGAAATACCTAATGTTGCTATGCATAGCATCAGATATGGTGTTGGCCTGCGTGCCACAGCTGCCATCACCACTGCTGCCTTATGGATGTGGCTGATCACTGAAGAAGACAAGAGACTTGTAGTTGATCACAATAAAGTCAAGAGGGCCCAAGAAAAAGTTATGAGATCCCTGGATCAGGAATTTGATGATCTTTGTAAGAAGGGTGAAATTGACTGCATCTTCTTTGACAGCTGTCAAGATACAACTAAAGTTATGCTGAAAGCAGACAATTCAGATCGTCAGTTCCCCAGCATCATCAAAGAAGAGCATTATTCTGTGTGCAGTGAGCCAGGTGGAAGATATCTCTACCACTTCACTCCTGAGAAAGGCTCAACGAGAAAAAAACCTGAAGTTATTGCTGATAATCTTGTAGATTTCATGAAGAAGAAGGGCATTGATAAAAGCCTGCAGGCCATTGGAGGTGATTCTACAAATGTTAACACTGGCTGGGAGGGTGGTTCCATGCATTGGGTAGAGGTCAAGCTTTGCCGTAAGCTGATCTGGTTGGTTTGTGCCCTCCACACTAAGGAGTTACTCCTGCGACACTTGATCACAGCACTGGATGGGAAGACCTTGTCTAACAACAAGTGGACAGGTAACATTGGCAAGATGCTAGACACTGCAACCGAACTTGAAATTGATCCTTCATTCACCAAACTCTCAATTGGAGCCTCTTACTTCATGAGTGACAATGTCGTAAAGGATCTCTCTACTGATCAAGTGTACGGGTATAGGATCACACAGGCCATAAGGACAGGAGAACTTCCCACAGATCTGGCCCTTCTTGAAATTGGTCCAGTGAGCCATTCAAGGTGGCTGACAACAGCAAACAGGCTTTGTCGCATATGGATTTCAAAACATGGCCTTAAAGGCAAAACCCTCAACAACTTAAGACTGATAGTGGAATACATTGTTGGTGTGTACTTCCCCTATTGGTTCAACATCAAAGTAAAACACACTTGGGTGGAAGGCCCATGCCACATCTTGTTTCAGCTGTGGCTGCAAAAGAAGGCTGTAGTGGATGCTGTTTTGCCAACCATCAAGTGCTCAGCATGGTATGCATTCAGTGAAATGATAATCCAGACACTCTTGTGCTCAGATGACAGTGAGGAGAGGAGAGCTGGTGTCCAAAAGATTGTTGACATGAGGGGTGGAGATGATGACACACTTGGAGATCTTTCTGTACATCCCAGGAAGACGCCTTCCATCAACCCCAGTGCTTCTTCCGTGTTGGAGCTGACAGACTGGTCTGATGGGGTATTTGAACCTCCTTTGACATGTAAACTGACTACAGCGGAAGTAAAGAAGTTCTTTGACAAGCCTATGCAAGTTCCACAGTGGCCCTGTCATGCTCAGTCAATAGAGAGGTGTGTGAAACAAGTCACAGAGGCAGTAGGCAGGGTGTATACACATGAGAAACGTGAGGGCTATATCAGAGCCAAGAAGTAAGTCGGCGGCTGATGTCCAAGAATGAATCAGAGCAAGACTTGATGAGACTTCTTTAAATATTTTTTTTACTGATGTCATTACTTTCTAATGCTGTTTTATGACTACAAGGATATGTTTTATGATTACTAGGATATGTTTTATGCAGAGAAACTAAAATTTTTATAGCATTACCTGACATTTTGAGAAGCTAAAATTAAAAATTGTTTTCCGAGAGCAATTTATGTGCTTTTTAATCAAACGTAGATTTACCAAGCTAAGTGTTGAGCAATCACAAAAATAACACTGGGGAACAAATTTCAAATTTTTGTCTATTGAATTAGATTTGACAGTTAGTTCTAGGTAATTTGGGTGCGCTGAGCACGAATTTTTACTCAGTTTTGCTCTATCAGGTCCTGATTTTGCTCAACACCCCTCCTCTTTCGTCGTATTCATAAAAAGGTTTTTTTCTCAATACTCGCTAAGTCTTTTTGCAGTTACACATTATGCAACTAGGTTTTTATCTAGGTATTTGTACCTATTGTTATGGTATTGTTGTATTATGTATATTTTTATATGTAACACCCTAAAAATATTTTTAATTTTGTCATTTTTAACCCATTTTAATATTAGTAAATTAAGCTAAAAATATCATAGAATTCTAAAATTTTCTTGAGTGTTCCTGTTCTCTGTAGAGTATTCTAGAGGGACAACTAAAATATATAAAAGTGACTCGTTTCCAGAGTTAATCAGTCAATTCAATCAGTCAGTCAGTCAGTTGAGTTAGTTAATTAAGTTTGGGCATTAACATAATTTTGAATTGGCATATGATTTAGTGAGTAATTTTGTCATCGTGATTTAATATAGTTGATTTAATTAGACGTAATTTATATTGTACCTACTCATCCGTGTTTCTAGTTTAATTTCATAGATTGTAAGTACCTATTTCATAATAAGTACCTATTTAAACTAATTTTTGTGTTTATATTTCAGATTTCTTATTTATATGAATTAAGGGCTTTAAATACCTTTACAAATTGGCAGAACAATCAAGCAATATGTCATCAAGCACTAGAAAGTTCAAATGCAAAAACAACCCTGATTCCTTCTGTTATATATGTGGAAATTTTACACTTCCACATCAACGAGCAAATATAACTGACCGTAAAAAGAGCTTACTTAGCTTATTTTGGCATAAAACTGGGGGACCAAGATAAATCGTGGGCTCCACATAAAGCCTGCACTATATACATTGAAAGACTGCGACATTGGACGAAGGGTTCGGATTCAAAAATACCTTTTGGAGTTCCGATGGTAAGTTTATGATTTCATAAAACTACGTAATTTAATCACTAGTATACTGTAACTTACCTAAATGTAATTGTAACTTAGGTACATAAACAAGAATTTACAGAAAATGTTTATAAGAATCTCAAATATTGCATAAGGTTGAAACACACAGAAATGTTAAATGTTTGGGTGATAACTTTTGATAAAATTCATAAAAACAAGTCTCTCGTCGCTTTTGTTAATGCTTTACAATTTTTTTTCCATATCAGGTGTGGCGAGAGCCTACTAACCACGAGACCGATTGCTACCTTTGCTTTGTCAAGACTTCGGGTTTCACTAAGAAAAAAAACATTGTATCGAGTACCCAAATTTTGACACCGCGATACGACCTGTGCTACATTCAAATGAGATCCCCATTCCAAAATTTAAGGGTCTGCCAACTCAAGAATTAGTTGAAGATGTTCCTGAAAATATTGTTATGCACTTTGAGGAGTCAGACACCGATTTTGACCCCAGCGTATTTGAAAGTCAAAACGATCCGCAAAAGTTTAACCAGGCCGAGTTGAATGATCTTGTAAGAGATCTAAATTTGCCAAAAAAGGCTGCGGAAATTTTAGCTTCAAGACTTAGAGAAAAACGTGCTTACTTCAAACACATACATTTCATTTTACAGAAAAAGAGAAGAAGAACTTGTTAAATATTTTAGAACAGAGGATAGTTTAGTATATTGCTGCGACATAGTTGGTTTGTTAAAGAAGATGGGGGTTGAGTCTTACGATGCAAATGATTGGCGCTTGTTTTTAGACAGTTCGAAAAGAAGTCTTAAGTGTGTGTTGTTGCATAATGGCAATCTATACGGCTCGATACCGATTGGGCACTCAACAAAATTAAAAGAAAAGTATGAACATATAGAAAAGGTTTTAAATCTTATCAAATATAGGGAGCACGAGTGGATCATATGTGTTGACTTAAAAATGGTTAATTTTCTGCTAGGACAACAAGGAGGGTATACTAAATATCCCTGCTTCCTTTGCTTATGGGACAGCAGAGCCAAGGAAGAACATTATTTCAAACAAATCTGGCCAGCACGAACATCACTTACTGTCGGAGAAAAAAACGTAATTAATCCACCTTTAGTGAGCAGAGATAAAATCATATTTCCTCCTCTGCATATAAAACTAGGCCTCATTAAACAATATGTAAAAGCTTTAGATACGAATGGCGAGTGTTTCAAATACATAACTTCAAAATTTCCAAGTTTAAGTTATGAAAAAATCAAGGCGGGAATTTTTGACGGTCCACAAATAAGAACAATGATTAAAGACAGCAATTTTCCTAATGTCATGAATGAACGCGAAAAAAATGGCTGGTTCTCATTCGTGGACTTGATAGAAAACTTTTTAGGCAATTATAGGGCAGATAACTACGAAGAAATCGTAAAAAAAACTTTTAAGGGACTACAAAGAGTTAGGTTGCAATATGAGCATAAAAATGCATTTTTGAATAGCCATCTTGACCAATTTCCAAGTAATTTAGGTGATGTAAGTGACGAACAAGGGGAGAGATTCCACCAAGATATCAAAATTATGGAGGAACGGTACCAAGGCCGCTGGGATTCCCACATGATGGCTGATTACTGCTGGTGCTTGAAAAGAGACCTGCCATCAACAAGCAAATACGCTAGAAAGTCTTACAAAAGAAAATTTTTGCCACAGTGAAAGCTTCATATCTGTTTGTTTTTTTATTTTAAGTCATTTCTATCGTTATAATGTAATTTTACTGTAGTTTGAACTGCTTGTATTCATGAAACTTGAAAAAAAAATTTAACACATGACTTAATTTTTTAGTCCTAATTTGAAAAATCTGGAAAATGGCACATAGGCTGTCGACAAGAATCAGGACCTGATAGAGCCATACCGAGTTGAAATTCGTATTCAGCGCACCCAAATTACCTAGAATCAAGTGTCAGATATCATTCAATAAAATACGTGTTGCCCAGTGATAATAGCAGATTTGAATTCTTCACATCCAAAAACATATTTTTAAAACCCCTCAGTGAAGGAATTGGCAAAAATTAATTTTCACCTCCCAAATTGACATACCCTAGACTGCTATGGTATGTTGAAGTAAAGAATTATTTTTAGTTTTAAGAAAAATTTTGACACTTTCATGAAAGAAAGAGATAGTTTGTAGATTGTAAATAGGTACTGTATATTCTTAGCTTAAGTTATGTAGGCTACTTTGGTAGTAGTAAATAGTTATGTTAATTAGCTGACATGATTGACATTTTGCAAGATTTTATTATTAGCTGTAAAATATAGCTCATGACTTAGATAACCTCGATAGGCCCCAGTGGCTTCATGTTTTCCAAATATAATGTGAAAAGGATGCTCTCAGATCAGTAAATTGCATTACATTAGCCTACATTTCATTTGGAAAACATAAAGCCATTCAGGCCTGTTGAGGTTATCAAAGTCATGAGCAATATTTTATAATAAAATTGTGCAAAATGTTAATCTCAAGTCAGCTAATTAACATACAACTATTTACAGAACTACGAAAGTAGCCAACATAATTTAAGTTAAGAATATACACTATTTACAATCTACAAACACACTCATTCATGAAAACATCCAAACTTTTCATTTGTTTAACCCATCAACTGCTACGGTCCTCATATGAGGTTCAGACCTTAATGTTTCGGTGTTTATTGTACATATGAGGATATCATTAAATTCCCTTTGCTGCATCTAATAGGTTAAAAGATAGTTCCTTTTACCTACCGTAAATTGGTGTATTGCAAGATTGAAGAGTGTCTGGTTTATTCACTCAATTGTTTACAGCCTTTGATTCCTATAAGGTATCTCTAATAGGCTAGACATAAATTATTGTAGCCTTCACCAGCCTGTATACTTTATTAAATTAAAGGCAAACCTTTGCTATCCAGACAGTCCAAAACATTTTGGTAATCTGTTAAATTAGGGTTGGTTAGGTTAGTAATTAGGGCCCTATATACTTTCTGTTAACACAGTCTGGATAGTAAAGTTTTACCAAACTAAATGACATGCAGAATTTAATGCAGAGTCCTCCATTTTGGTAGAAATAATGAAAACTTTAGTTATTAGATGCAAGGAAACTAGTTAGAGGATGTTAGACTTAAGAAAAAGATCTTGGCATTATAGTTAGTAGTGATCTAAAATTTTCTAAGTGCTTAGAGGCTAGAAATAAAGCAAATGAAATCTTGAGTATTATTAAGAGAAATGTTAGTTACAAGACTAAGGAAATCATCTGTAAATTATATAATTCTTATGTTAGGCCTCACTTAGAATATAGTACTGCATTCAGATTTGGTCATGATATTTATATTGACATGCTTGAAGGTGTGCAATGTTAGGGTAAGTAAGCTTATCCCTAGCTTAAAAAGACTGGAATACAGGGAAAGATTAAAGGAACTGGGCATGTTTTGTTTTGAGAGAGACTGTTTGAGGGAGATATGATAAAGGTTCAAAATGTTTTCAGGTTTGGACAATTTAGATGCAAGTAACTTTTTCTTATTAGTCTGATGGAAAAACTTGAGGGCATAATAAGAAAATTAGAGACAGACAGACATGTGGACTGGATAATCAAAAATACTTTTTTAGTCATGGAGTAGTAAATTTTGGAATGACTTACCACAATACAGGTTGATTTTGGCTCAAGAGGTGACATTGGCACTTTGGTTTTTCTGCTGACAATTGTCATAACATAACTCATAAGTTAAGGAACATAGAGAAAAAAGGGTTTTGAGAAAAAGAGAGGCAAAATTCCATAGATTATAAATGATGAGTGCTTTTTTCCATGAAACTTTCTTTTTGCACAAAATGATTATAAAGCCAGTTTTTTTAAGAAGTGCCAGTGTCACCCCTTCAGCCAAAATCAACCCATATTATGTGGTTAGTAGAAGCAACCTAGTTTTAAGAAAAAGTTAGATACTTTCATGAATGCAAGTTTATAAATTGTGTAAATAGCTTATATTTTTAGCAAGTTATGTGGGGTACTTTGGTAGTTCTGTAAATAGTTTAATTAGCTGACTTGAGATTGTCATTTTGCAAAATTTTATTATAAAGTATAACGTGACTTTGATAACTTCAATAGGCCCAAGTGGCTTTGTTTTCCAAATGAATTATAATGTAAAACATACAAATTGATAGTAATTTTTAAAAAAAAAAATCATCTTTTCAAGGAATTGTTTTAAGGAATGGATAGATTTCCTATAAATAAGTGCAAGTAGAAAATAAATTGTAAAAATCACCCCAGGTTTAGGCCATCATTTGCATACAAGAATATTTATAATTTGGGGGATTCTGGTATAAAGTTTTAATTAAAATATTTTGCAAAATCCTATAGTATCATAAAATTTAGCTTTAGATTGCTTATTTCAATAACCTTTATAGGCCTGAGTGGCTTCATATTGTCTAGATGTAAAGTGAAATATGTAACTAATACTGGTACCAGCTATATATTAAAAACTAAACTCCTGTTAAAAATGAGTTAAGTATGTAATGTAGCTTTGGATAGCTTATGGGATAATTTTTATATTGTTTTATTTATATTAATCAACTGATCTGGTGACATTTTGTTCCAGAACTAAATCCTTATCCAAACATTGAGGATAAATTTGTTTAAATTTAATATTTTTCATTTATTTTGGTCAAAACTTAGAAGAAAATGCTGGGGAAACTTCTCTTATAGTTTCTAGACCTAATTCCATACTGAAGTTTGAAGTTTAACCCCATAATGTCTGGGAAATTAGGAACTGTTGTTGTAGGTATGTAATAGTCTAGACTAAACCTGTGTAACTGATGGTAGTAGGCAGGCACAGGTTAATTTAAATTTTTAATTTAGGGTAAAGACACCAATGTTTGTCACCGTAGACTTAATGTTCCTGAAAGTTTGTATTATGTTAATACTTCAAAAATTACTTATAAATGATTAGTATGATGATAGAATTTGCCAGTAATAGTTTTCGATTTTTTAATTTCATTAGAATGAATTAATGAAAATACGTGGAAGGTGAACATAAATCCACCTGTTTTTTCACTTGTCTTTTATTATGTCTTTTGACCAAAAAAGTATCTCATGGAAATTTGTAATGTAGTCATAGAAGGCCAATGTTCCCAAAACCTTGAAAACTGCAACCCAGGTTCTTTGAAGCATGCCAGATGGCTTACGACAGCCAACACGATAGTTAGACTTTGTTATGACCAAAAAGCCATCAGAAAACTTGAAAACTCTGACCAAATTCATTGTTCACATTTATGCCCCAACTTGGTTTAATATAAAGCGAAATCCTTACTATTACCAGGGACCAAGGCACCTCTGTTTATGATATCTAGTTCAAGATACCTCTCTGATGAGTTTAAGGCAGTCATTGATCCTGTTATTGAAAGAGGGGCATATTTTGCTCACCTAGAAACTTTATTGGTCTCGATGTTATTTGATGAAAGGCAAGTGATGAGAGAGTTAGCTTTCTGGCGCATTCTCTTAACCAGGGAAAGTGTGTCCTCGGGCATTAGAGAATTTAGACGGCCTAAAGTTAATTTCTTGGCAAGAGACTACACAGATTTAATTCGATTTGGAGACTACCCAAGACATGAACCACCTCTGCCAAAAAGCTTGACAAACACCCAGTTAGAGCTTATCGTAAGGGGTGATAAAACTAACCCTCTATTTAAAAAGTACCCATGTCATTCACAAGCTGTGGGAAGACATGTCAAACTTGTAACAGAAGCATCAACTTCTGTCTGTGGCCTGGAAAATAGAGATGGTTTTATAAAGGCAAGAATTGCTTCAAGATCAAACATGCCTACATTTGAGTCAAAATGCGAATACAAATGTCAATAAACTACATGTAAAAACTAATGGAAGGGAGGTTGGGCTGGGCATGGTGTGGAATTTGACCTACAGCCACCTCCTCATGGTGAATTCTGGGTGATTTGCCTTGTAAATTATCATGGCAAGTCAGCAAAGTGCTGTAGTTTACTATACAGAGTATCGGAAAAAATCACCAAAACTTTAAGTGACATGTGGAACCTCAAAATATTTATATAAAAGCTTGAAACTTTGTCATGATACTTCCTATGTAGGTACACAAACTTTCATAATACAGGGTAAATTAAATTTCCCCCCAAAAAAATTTTCAAGCAAAAATGACCTGGCCTACTGTGCAGGAATGGCTGTGAGAATGCAATCATTTTCTTGGGCAATGCATGTAAAAAATTTACTTTACTTATTGATTGATCTTTGTATTAAATAGTTGTAGTACATACCCTAGCTAGGTAGCTAATGGTTATTTATCTAACTTTGAAAATCTCACTAAGAGGAATCACATTTTAAAAATGCGTACAAATAATATTTTATGATAGTGTTAGCAAAGTTAGAAATAATGCTTGAAATAGTTAAAGTAGTATGCAAGTAAGCTTAGCAAGGACTACTACAGATAATTGTTAAATTATGAAATTAAAAAGTTTAATGTTTAATGTTTTAATGACTGTTTCTCATTTTTTATATGAATTCTCTTAAGCTTAATCATATTTTTCTCAGTTTTTACTGGGATGCTGGTATTAAGACCTGCCTCATTAAATCTTGAGCATTAGCCTATATTGTACAGTATTAGGGAATTTAAAAATTTGCTTAAAATACTAGCTGCACTACCTTATGCCCATCATAATTATGGGTTTGAGGCCTCCCATGATTTTGCTGAGTGACCTTTCATTTACCATCCATATATAGTACAAGGTGTTCATAAAGTGTCACAAGTGAATATGCATGTACACTTCACCATATTCACTCGTGACTTTATGAACACACTGTACTATATTTTATTATTTAAGACTGTAACTCAGAAGCTAATAGTGGTGTACCAGTAAGTGAGTAATATAACCAAATACACTTGTCCCTCACTTTGCATTGAGGATGCATTCCTGAAAACCACAATGTAAATGAAAAGATGCAAAATGAAAATTTTCCCATATAAAACAATGCAATAATTAAGGATGCATTCTTGGATATAGGAACTCGATAGTACATACGGTATTCCTTTTCAGAAGATGACAAACTATTTTTCAGCCATTGTTCTTTTCTTTAACAAAGAATGCAGTGAACTGAGAGTGATGAGTGAGACCTTCACTGAACAGATGATGGGTGAATACCAAGTGAATGCTGTCCCAGATGCTCTTTTATACTTGAACAAGAAATACCAAGGCATGACTCAGACATGTGGGAACATTCTAGGGCAAGATAAAATTATGCAAATTTAAGATGTTAGATGACACAAACCAAAAATGTTCCCTAAATCATTATTGACTTAAAAATGAAAAGACGCCCACCCAGCCAATGCAAAATGAGGGATGACTGTAGTATCTTTTTATATCTAATATTTATCACTTTTGTGTAGCCAATAATTTAGTGTTTCAAGAGTTTTAGAAAAATGGGGTTTCAACATTGTGAACATTGTTACATTTGCTCCAGTCTCAGGCCTAATTCAATAAATTTTTTCTAGGAGGAGGAAATGGATTTATTGGAACAGCTCTATCAAACAGTTTGAAAGCAAAAGGATATGATGTTCTCATTATATCACGTAAACCAGGACCACGTCAAATGACATGGGTTAGTGAATTGTACTTCATCTTTCAAAATAACTAGATCATAACCTAATCTCTCACATTCATAATATTGTGAAAAGGGTTACTCTGTTT
Source organism: Bathynomus jamesi (assembly GCA_023014485.1). Taxonomy (NCBI): domain Eukaryota; kingdom Metazoa; phylum Arthropoda; class Malacostraca; order Isopoda; family Cirolanidae; genus Bathynomus; species Bathynomus jamesi. Next base: position 93,199 of record JAJOZX010013219.1, read on the forward strand.
TTTTTCCTTGTTTTATAAAAGTGCTTACTTTTTTATATGGGTATTTTGAGATAGAATTTGCTGTATAAATTAAAAGTTCTTTTCAAGTTTGATTATACAGTATATACTGTGTATGGACAACATTGATAGATTTTTCACTTCCTTCCAAATTTGGTTTGCTTTGGTTCTGTAATTTCTGTAGTTAAGTTTTAGTACGTACTGTTTAAAACAAAATTTGTGACTATGAAGTAACCCCTACTTTTATATAGAGCCTATAGTATATTTTTTATAGTCTTTTGTGTTCATAAGGTCCATTGAATATGTGTGATGATTATAAAATGGAATTTGGGAATACAGTATGCTTGTTTGAGGGGTTAGTGCATGTTTATTGATGTTAGCTCATATATTTGCATATTTTTCACAATCTATGGAAAATTCTTAACTTGAACCACCTTAGAAAACATTTAAAAATGAGAGTTTGGGTCAAGAACTTGCCATGATACAGACTTGTTTTTCATCTCAACTAGACACTATAAAAAAGCTTGAGACTTGGGGGTCTCCATTAAGTTAGTCATTTCAAGCTGTTCAGAAAGTGGCTGCTGCTTTCAAATTGGATCCAGCCCATGTTTTTGCTGCATATACATGAATCTGGTATCTAGTGATGATTTAGCTAAAAGTTAAAAGAAAAAGCTTTTTTCAGATTTTGCAAATAAGAAACCATATATCAGGTTGTAACATAAATTCTGCTTGATTAGAAAATGGATGATAGATAATAGAATAACCTAAAGATAATGTGAAATAGTTTTAGAAATGTTGCAAAATACACGTGGCGATGGGTTTGCAGAGGTTTTATCACAATACAGAATGACTTAGGCTACCATAGTGTAGGCTTAGGCTAATGAAGATTTTCTCTGGTGTTTTTCATAGTTACAATGCCACCCCTACGATATTACAATAATTGAAAAAACATGGAGCCCATGAAAGAGCATATTTGACATGTGATGCTGTATGAGTTCCATAAAGGATCTAACGCTAGTGAATCGCAAGAAACAGTCAAAGAGTTTATGGAAATGATGATGTGAGCAAATGGATGTGTAGGAGATGGTTTGAGAAGTTCAGAAATGGAGACTTCAGTCTGAGAGATTATCAACAAACAGAATGACCAAATGAGTTAGATGAAGAGTTGCTGAAAGCAACAGTGAAGGAAAACCCAATGGTAACTGTAAGAGAACTTGGCCTGCAACTCGGCGTTAGCCATATGACCATTCATCGTCATTTGAAGCTGTTAGGAAAAGTAGTGAAGGTTGGAAAATGGGTTCCGCATGATTTGTCACAAGCGAATCTTCAACATCGAATCGATATTTGCACATCACTGCATTCTCAGCAACTGCAGGCACTGTTTTTGAATCGGATCATCACGGATGAAAAATGTGCCCTCTCTATAATAATAGTAAGCATCGACATCAGTGGCTTAGCCGTAAAACAAAGCCTGAACCTCAGCCAAGGAATGGACCCCATTCAAAGAAAATTTTGCTATGCGTTTGGTGGGATATGCCAGATAACCAAACAATCACAGCTGAAGTCTACTGCCAACAACTCCAATGACTGAAGATGGCTTTACAAGAAAAACGTCCTGCATTAATTAATTGCAGAGGTGTTCTATTCCACCAGGATAACGCGCACCCTCAGACTGCTCGAATCACCACTGCCCAATTGGAGGCATTTGGTTGGGAAAAAATGCCTCATCCACCTTATTCTCCGGACATCGCACCTTCAGACTACCATTTATTCAGAAGTCTGCAACACCACCTAGATAGACAAAAGTTGCAATCCAGGGAAGCTATTGAAAACGAAGTGATCACTTTTTTTTAACTCAAAACCAAGGGATTTCTTTGAACGTGGCATAAAAAAAAAATTCTACAGGTGGGAGGAGGTTATAGAAAAAGAAGGGAATTATATTGATGATTAATTTGTCATTGTCATTTAATTTTTGTTCTGAATGAACTAAGAAATCGAGCAGAATATATGTTACAACCTTATATTTTTAAGGAAAATTTCAGTATCTTTTTCTTATCATATTTTTACACATCTTCTAATCCCTCTTCCTTATTTTGAATCCTGTTTGCCTTATAAATCTTCCCCCTCTTTTCCACTCACCCCTGATGGTCTTTAAAATAGACTGAAAGCTTGTGCTCTTAATAAATCTGTTTATGATTATTCCTTTATCCCTTTTATACACACAAGTTTTTTAATAAAAATTTGGGCTGACATTTTTTGGGAAGTTGTAGGTCATATAGCTAATGGAGTAACCTTCATTATTCATTTTATAGCATTTTTAATTTTTGGTCCTCTGTTCCAAAGTTTTAAATGACATTCATATATGTATCTTGATTAGAGAAATGTAACCTTTTCATAAAAGCTGATCTTTCACTTTAATACTGTGGGTGTATTAGGGTTGTGGAGGAGGCTGGCCACCTTACTTTTGTAGTACTTTCAACCCTGATTTTCTCTTCACTCATGCACTGCATTATGATCATTCATTCTTTATTCATTTATCTCGTATTGTTTTGTGTGCCAACTGTAGGTTGAAGTAAACAATCTTGTAACATTTTAGTTATCATTGTTGCTGTCATGAACTTTCACGAAAATACCTTAAATCAGAAAGGTAATAATTGCATATTTGAAAAGATTTCATAACTTTGTCACTGCAAATTCTTTTCAAAATTGAAGATACACATTTTCCCCAATTAAAGGAGGTATTTTTTGTACATATATGTCAGAATGAACAATTCAGGTGGAAGCAAACTTCAGCATTATATATACATACAATAAATCAAGACAAAAATTTGAAATACCTGAATTTCCTATTTTTGAGTGGCTTTTTGTCAATGAGGATGACAGCATCAGTCTGGATCCTTATTTTATATCATAACCTTAACTTGGAAATGTATGTATTCAGAATGATCTGCAAATGAAAGGCTTACCAAGTGGAACAACAGCTGTTGTAAATTTAGCAGGTCAAAATGTACTTGATCCAACCAGAGGATGGTCTCCAGGATTTAAGCAAAATGTTTGGGCATCCCGTGTTCACACAACTAAGTAAGATAAATCTGTTTGTATGGCTTATAATTAATTAAATATTCACCATGCCAATGTTGATTTCTAAATGAAAGTTTTATTAGTCAGCTTGACAGGTGTAGATCTTATTTAAAAAACTGCTCAAATAGAATGGCTGGATGTATTGGCCTACATATTACATTGCACTGCATTTATTAAACATGAAACCATTCAGGCCAGTTGAAGTTATCCAAGTCAGATTAATGATCTAAAGCTATATTTTATCAAATTTTGGAAAATATTGGTTTCAACTTGGCTAATTATCCGTGAACTATTTACAAAGCTAATTAAGTAGCTTACCTACTTGAACAAACATTTACATTATGAAGGGCTCTTCATTACACCTACTTTAATTTAATGTTGTAAAATTGCTTCCGGTTAATCAGCTAAGTTAAGCGACATTGGATTGGATAGTAGTTAGATGGGAGACTGTCTGCTGTGTCCAGACAATGTAGCAACCCGTGGTTCAGATCCCACGTAAAGCTGTAGGTCCCCTCCGTCATATGAGCTTAGATGTTTTGAAGAAGGTTAAACAACCACATCATTACTCATTCATAAAGCTCATTTAAAATATAGAAATTATATTTGGGTTTTTCCCCCAAAATAAGAATATTTAAGTCAGTGCAGGTGTAGAAAATGGAGTGTTGGAGAGTTCTTTAGTTGGCACTTAAGAAGCATGAATGTAGAAAACTTGAGTTTTTGAGGTGGCTTGATTAATACTAAATGAGAAAGTAAGTGAAGAAAATGGAGTATCTAGGATCCCTTAGTTTCAGGGAAATGAAAGCGGGAGATTTTACAGTAGTGGCCAAACTTTTTGAGAACTGTGCCATGGATAAAAGTTGTATTGTACTGTGTGCCGCAGTGATCCATAACAAATTTAATGTAGGTCTGCTATCTATTTTTTATTAGAAATATAAAAAAAGGTGCCACTTCAAATGTTATACTGTACTGTACTTTGACTATCACTGATAGAAGGAGGAAAAGATGCCTAAAATGGACCCTATTTGAGTCAAAGTTGGGGCAAAAGTTAAAGTTCATCTTATAATTCCATTCTTCTTCCATTGATGTTTAAAGAATTAGGATTCTTTTTAGCGTATAGAGAATCTTGATGAGATTATAATTTCTAAGCAAAGTAGACTATATTAAATATGCAATGAAAAATTTTTTAAATTTGTCATATTTACTCACTGAAGTTGATAAAAATAATTATTGATAAAGGATGAAATATTAATATTTACCATTACTTTATATGTTCTCTTAACTTTAAAGAAAATGAATTATTACAAAAAATATTAAGGGTTCATTTT